>VWPU01003133.1:0-73756 GCA_013398955.1 Callaeas wilsoni
CGGGGACCGGGGGTGGTGAGGCGGAGGGACCGGCGGGGGGTGGTGAGGAGTAGGAGCGGGGGGAGCGCGGGCCGTGCCCCGCCCGCAGCGCGGGCGGCCCTGCCCGGCGGCAGCTGCACCGGCGGCTCCGCTTTGTGCCGGCGGGGCTGGGCGGGGACCGACCGCTCGGTATTGATCCCCGGGGAGATACCGCGGCCGGGCAGGAAGTGCTTCAGCCGTTCCCGGTGGCGCGGGGGAGAGGGATGAGTAACTTGCGGCAGCCGTGATTCCTTTCAGCGGTTCCCACGTGAGCGCCTCGATGCTAATTTTTCCTCAAAAATCCCGAAGCCGAGCCCTTTGCCGTCGCGGTGCGGGAGGGTCCTCCCAGCTGTTGGCAGCCCGCAGTTGCGTCGCGATTCACTCGCTGATGGGTCGGGAGGGCTCAGAAGGAAGCGGCTCCACCGCAGCCCAGCGTCTGTGGCACTCACAGCTCTGGTTCTGTCTTTCAGAAAATGGCAGTGAATGTGTATTCTACTTCAGTGACCAGCGATAACTTGAGCCGACATGACATGCTGGCGTGGATCAATGAGTCTCTGCAGCTGACGCTGACCAAGATTGAACAGCTGTGCTCAGGTAAAGGCGTTCGCTCCGAGGGCAGTTCCAAATGGGATGTGCACCCCGGTTGTGTAGAGATGCAGCTGCACTCTCTGTGCTGCCCTGTAGCTGTGCTCCTGGCTTAGTTCCTGGTGTGAACAGACTCGTGGTCAGTGTTATGATCCAGTTACGGTCGGAGTGTTATTGAAGTGGTTGTTAATAGTGTCAGTGTAATGAAAAGGCACGTTCTCATGACTCACTGCAGCATAGATGCTATAAGGAATGGGTGTTAATGTGAAGAAAAGACTGAGGAAGAGGGTGTTTTCCCATGAAGAATGAAGTGTTTAGTCTGCATGGATAGAGTAAGTCTTACAAGTGTAACTAGCAAAAGCAGTTGTGATTTTTTCTGGAAGAGTACTGGAGTGTGAGGCAAAGCAGTGACTCGTGGGGTCATCTGCAGGACTTTACAACTCCTCTTGGTCCTGGAGCATGTCCAGTCTGTGTCAGCCCAGCTTACCTGGGCTTGAACCGACTTCAGCACAGCTGAATCTCATGTACAGTCGTAGGCAGGAAAGGGGAAGTGTCTGTGGTACAGAAATGGAGTCAAGTGTCATCGTAGGGAGGAGTGTGTGGGAGGAGGAGGCTTGTAAGAACGAATAAAAGATAATAGTCTGTGGAATAAGCTGAAAAAAACCCAAGGCTAAAAGTGCAGCTTGGGTACAAGATAATTTGGATAACTACAACAGGCACTTGGTGAAGAGTGGAAGTGTGGCTCACACAGTGCCTTTAAGGTAAGGTGTTGCTCATGGAAGGAGAGATTTGGAAATTGGAGGTGGAACAAAAGGAGGAATTAATTAAAAGTGAGTTTTTGGACTGTCAATACAGGCTGTGGCAGAGCCCATGGAAGAAACAATCCCAAAGATTACAGAGAAGCAAGGGACTCGAAATAGGCATTTGACAGGTATTTGTACTGGCTTTTGTCTAGTGAGATGATAGACAAAAGCTGTAAGGGTGAGAGAACTAAAGATCTACAACCACAGGAGGAAGGGAAGTGATAAGCACTGTCTGCTTTCAGATAGGAGGCGGGTTAAACCCTGTTGTGTGCAGGGTTGATTTGCATGGGACTGGTGTGAGTCTTGAGTGCTCTGAGAGCTCTGTGTTGAAGTGAGGTTAATTAGTACTGGCTCTGCAGAATTCCAGCTCACCTGTTTCTGGGAAAAGACCGAGAGCTGTTGATGTGGTTTGTCCTGAGTAACGTCCCTTTTCTGTGTCTGCAATAATGCTTCGTGCCTTGGCAGCGAAGAAGTGGCTTTTGCTGTCATAGTCCTGTGGAAGCTGGAGTTCCCAAGCTTGTTTTGCTGTCTTTGGCAAGGGCAGCATTGACAGCAGCAGTTTGAGGTTGCATAAATGCACAAAAGCTGCCCTTTGACTGACGCTGTGATCCCTCTGTTTTTATCGCACTTATCGCTCCGACTGCCAGTAGTGAGCAAACCCCTGGTTTCTGGCAAGTCCTCTGTGTTTGCATTGGGATTGGAGTTCTGCAGCAAGTGAACTGAGACACAGTGGAGAGCAAACAGCAAGAGTTGGTTTGTTGTTTTTATTTTTAATTTGCACCCGTGAATGACATCAGTCTTCTGGTAGCAGGTGAAAGTGGGAGTGCCTGCAAAGTATCTTGATAAGAGAGTGAACATTTATGGGATGTGGTTGAGATGAACAAAGTAGTTCAGGGCAGTGGTCTTCTATATTCCTTCCTGGCCTTCAGATAGCTCCCAAAAGCTTGTTGTGTAGCTGTTGGATGGTTTAGGTTAGGGTTCCCATTAATTCATCACGTTGGTGTGGGAATAATGCTCTGAATGTTGTGCTTGTGTATCATCACTGCAGACTGAGGATCTCTTTTAAAAACACTTTTTTTTTACCGTGTGTATATTCTACAAATATGGAGGTGATTGTCCACTCTTTGTGGCTGAACTGAATCTCTCTTTTCCTCTTACTACAGCAAGTGCTGAATTGGAGGACATGAAGGATTTAAAATTAATAGGAAGAAACACTTACCTTATTTTGGTTCTTTGATTAAGGCCTGCTTTAAATATAATTTAGCTTAATTGGCCTCTTAGCTTGGAGAGCACCTTGAATTGTGTATGGGTTCTGTTTGTAGGAGGTAAATGTATTACTATTTCAATAATGGTTAAATATTGTTTTTAGAATAATGCTTTTTCTGATTTAGTTCTATTAGTATTGCTAAAAGAAGATTACATGGCTGTTAGACACATGTAACATCTCAGATCTGTACTGATGTCCATGACGAAAGGAAAGTCAAATTATTCATTAGATTTTTTTTTCCCCTTGGAATTATGGAGGCAGGTTTGTTCTCATTCATAAGAGTTCAAGTCATGAGCCCAAAAGTTTGGTTCTCTAGCTCCTTTAAGCTTATTTATGGCCATGCTGCACCAAAAAGGAGACTGAAGGTTCCTGTTTTCTTGCCTTTGTTGCCTTTAAAGGGCTTGTGTGACTGAGGAGTGAGTCAGGTCAGTTTGCTGACCTGACTAGAAAGAAACTCACCAAGGTTAGTGAGCTGAGCTGACTTAATTCATTCCAGGATTTGTGTTCTTTTCCTTTTGGCAGGTGCTGCATACTGTCAGTTCATGGACATGCTCTTCCCAGGTTCTGTAGCACTCAAGAAAGTGAAATTTCAAGCAAAATTGGAACATGAGTACATTCAAAACTTCAAGGTTCTACAAGCAGGTTTTAAACGAATGGGTGTTGACAAAGTAAGCTGGGCTATAACTGACTCTCTGCTTTTAATGTTAACGTAGATGGGATGAACGTTTGGATTTAGAACTGAATAAATCTCAGAACAGAGTTTGCTTTTGGTTTGTAAATCTCAAAACTTTTTGTTTTGGTTTGCCTTGAGGTCCTCACATCAGTTAGGATACATTTTGCTTTACTCCAGCCAAGGTCAGTTTTTAATGATGAGATTAATGTTACCCTTTTAATTCTGTGCAACTTATGTGGCAAAAAATAATACTGAAATTCTATGAGAGAAGGTTTGCTTGAGCTTCCTCTTTGGACCATCTTTGTAGGAGGCATGTTCCCATAACCTACTGCTGTGATAGTCCTAAGGATTCCAAATTCCTCTTTACAAGTGTATAGAATTATATAATTGTTAAGGTTGGAAAATCTTTTTGAGACCATCAAATCCAACTGTTCCCCCAGCACTGCCAAGCCCACCATTAAACCATGTCCCCAAGTGCCACATCTACATGGCTTTTAAATGCCTCCTGATACTAAAATACGTGATTTTTAGCTAGTGAAAATGAAATTGTGAAAAAGCTTGTTCAGATGGAATGACAGTTCTGGTGGAAGGGGGATTCATTCAGGTGGTAGTTACAGACAGCGTGTTTGGTAGGATGCAGAACATCCGAGGTTGAAGCTTTTTCCTTCTTTAAGAAGATGTCTCATTCCATTGCTGGCAGCTCCAACACAGAGTCAGTGTCTGTTGGGAACGGTGGCTTGTGCAGTCTGTACATAACCCATCTGCACAACTAGCCTGGCTTCCAAAATGCCAAAAGGTCATTTGGAAAATGGTCATTATGGAAAAGAAAATTTCCCTACAAACAGAACTTCACAATTTGCTGCATCTTTTTAATAATCTGTAGTTATACACCTCATCCCAGAGAAGCTGGAGTCTGCCATAACAGTGATGTTTTAGCTCTTGTAGCAGTTCTGGTGTTGGCAGGCTGTGGAGTTGGTCAGCAGTTCAGATTCATCAGAGCCAGCTTCATGTGGACAGGAAGAAGTTTTGTCTAGCAGAAACTTTGCTGCAGAATTATTTAAAATTATTTGGACCCTCAAAGTCAAAGCATGATTTGTTTTTCATTCCAATAATTACAAAAATTCTGTTATTTGACATAGTTGTGGTCAATGGAGATTTTCCCTAGACTGGACAAGAATTAAATTTGTGTATCTTCTAAGTGCATTAACTTTAAAACTTTGTATAAAAACACAAAGAGGTTTTTTATTCTTAATATGAGTCTGACTATTTTTTTTCTTGTTTCCCCGCTTCAGATAATTCCCGTGGACAAACTAGTGAAAGGAAAATTTCAGGACAACTTTGAATTTGTTCAGTGGTTCAAAAAATTTTTTGATGCAAACTATGACGGGAAGGAGTATGATCCTGTTGCTGCTCGACAAGGCCAAGACACAATAGCACCAAACCTTGTTACTCCAGTTGTGAACAAAACCAGGAAATCTCTCGGTACTGGCAGTGCAGGTAGAGAAAATAGTTAAAAGATGATCTAGATCATGAAAAACTCTGGGGAAATGAAGACTGCGTTGGTATTTAAAATCAGTGTATGGGATTATAGCATTTTGCATCTTGTTTCAGAAATGCCAGGCTCAAACACTGAGGCTGCTGTAGTACCCAGGTGTCTGGAGGCTGCAGAAAGAACAGTCTTCTATAAAAGAGAAAATGGCAAGGATTGGTGCCAAATGTGCCAAAAAAAAAAGGCATGTTGTGTGGAGTTAAGAAAGGAACATATTTTCAAACTCTTCCATGCCTAAGCATGTTTGGAGGGGGGATAGTACCTTTGTAGGAGGGAGAATCTGAATTAATTGGTGAATTGATGTTGCAGCCCCGCAGAGGCCCATCGTTGCACAGAGGACCCCAGCAGGTCCCAAAGCTGGGCCTGGGATGGGCAAAAAGGGTGGAGGAGACGATGAATCGGCGGGATTGATCGAGCAGGTGTGTACAGGACAGCCCTGTGACTGACCTCTGCTTGATAGAGTTACATGCAGGTTTGTTTTTCCAATACCACGGAATGTCTGGGTCAGGCAGATGGAAGAAAATGATCTGAATCAGCTCGTTTAAAATCAGTTAATTGGAACCCTTCGTTATAATGATCTTGGTCTCCTGACGGAAGCAAAACCCCTTCTGCAGCACACGAGTGCCCAGACATTTTACCCCAGTGTGGGCTGTGCCACACATAGCAGGGTTTGTAAGTATTCCCACAGCTGTGTTGCAGCTCTCCCAGCATTCCAACGGAGCTATGAGCAGCTGCTCCTTCACTGAAATCCGGAGTGCAACACAACTGAACCTGCTGTCAGCAGGAGAGCTGTCGTGAAGGAATGTGTGAGCAGAGAGAACTGCGGGCAGTCAGTGCTTTACCTATTTCACAGAATCAGCCGTTGGTCTTTCCGAGTGCATTTGTGTGTGTTGGACTGGATGTTTGTTGGGGCAGTGATATTAAAATTTGAGAAATGGCCCTTTTCCTCCTCTCACGGTCCCCCCTCCCCCATATCTCAGTTACTGTTGAAGTGCTTTGCATTTCAGCACTCTTCTGAGAACTTTTGGGACGCCCCTTTGACAATGATCCTACTGAATTCTGTCTCTGGTGGATAAATTATTGTTGATGCCCCTTTGCAGATCAACGTATTGAAACTTACTGTTGAAGATCTGGAGAAGGAGAGAGACTTCTACTTTGGCAAATTGAGGAACATTGAATTGATCTGCCAGGAGAATGAAGGGGAGAATGATCCAGTGTTGCAGAGGATTGTGGAAATTCTTTATGCCACAGATGTAAGTAATCTGTTACAAACTGGGTTGCACAGTTCTTCCCTGCCCTTGTAACTAGAAGCTGGTTTGCTTTCCAGGGCTCCTTCTAGTTCTGTTTTTTTTCCCCATGAGGTTTATGGCCTAGCTTTTTCCTGTAATAAAGGAGCAGATAACTTAATTATAGTCAGACAGCAAACAAGGTGGACCTTTCATATGTAACGAATAGATCAAAGATGAGGAAAATACGTCTTGGTAATACATCTTGACGCTGTAAACAGTGACTTAAGGGTGTCTTACCTGAAGTAAGAGGGAAAAAAAAAGAGCAGAGTAGCCAGCAACTGTTTTGACATCAGATTTTCATTAAAGCACTTGTTTTCTTCCCCTTCAGGAAGGCTTTGTGATACCTGACGAAGGAGCACCGCAGGAGGAACAAGAAGAGTATTAACAGACCACGTACTGTACCAGCAGAGCAGCAACATCAGAATTCTTTGCCCCAGATCATGTGCTTAACTGTAAAATACTCCACTTTATTCTTAGAGGACTCACTGGTTTCTTTTCATAAGCAAAAAGTACCTCTTCTTAAAGTGCACTTTGCGAAAGTTTCACTTTTACAGTGGGTTTGAGTTAGGAGCTCTTTCTCACGCTGTAGCAGAGCAGTATTCACATCGAGGTGGTATATTTAGGGAGCAAGAGGCTGAATATTTGGAACTCGTTGCAGAATGGTTTGCTGGTAAAACACTGGTTTGTGGGAAGACTCTTTTTGTATCTAAGGCGGTGTGCAGTAGAGAAATTAAAGACTCTGACTCACAGAAAGATTGAGTTAATGTGAAATTGCAGAACAGAAATTATAATAAATGCCTTAAGAGTATTTAAAATATGCTTCCATATGCCAAATTGAAGTAATGTGATGGGAGATTTTATGTGCTTCATATTGGGGTAGACGTTTGTTTAACTCCATTCACTGCTGTCCGAGAGGCCTTGCGTGGCAGTCTCACTGTGTCAGCAAGTGCTCAAAAGGGGCTATTAAAACAAAACTCCATTCCTATGTAAAGCTGCTTACTAAGTGATTAGTTCTCGATGAAATGGGCCTTAACGTTGCCTGTCACAAGATTAGAGGGAGTATGAACAGCTGAGACACATAAATTACCTTGAAGAGTGCTGAAGCCTTTTTCTGTGGCATTGTGGCTTTGCCAAAACGTACTGTGTTTTCTGTAAGAAAAACAAAACAAAGCAAAGGGCACACAGTCTTACTGCCTAAAATGTCCTTCAGAAGTGATTTTTCTTCCTGGCTCTTGTTTTTATTTCTGTTTATTTTCATTTCTGTTGGAATCCCTTCTGTTCTCTCACTTTTCCCTCTTCCATCCCAAGGAATGCCGATCACACCCAATAGTTGTAACAGGGCTTGCGCTGTGCAACGGGCTTTGAATGAAAGTGAATTGAGCACATGAGGATGATATTTTTCTGTCTGCTTTCTTTTTTTTTTTCCCTCCCCTTTGAACCAGGGCATATTAGTAATAACACTTGCCAGTTCAGTAGTCTTCTGGGGTAAAAACTAAAAGATGCTGGCTAACAGAGCTAATGTTATTGCAGAAAATACAGTACTGAGACTAACTTAAATATTAATATTTAAAATACTTTCCTTAACTGTCCTTTTTTGCTATCATGCCCCTCATTACTGTTGTGTTTGGCAAGATCCTGCAAGACTTCTGACCCCCCTTCACTACTGAGATTGATCAGTCCTGTTGTGCTTGTATTCATTTGTTTCTGGTGGTAGCTTGTCCTAAAATGTGTGTAGGAGAGCATTTTATGGTAATTGTGTAGTGCATGAATCTTTGTGAAGTTCAGAGAAAAACCCAAATTCAGTGAATGCCAAAAATGCAAGTATCTAGCCATTGTTTAAAATTGCAGTGGTGCTATTTCTCTTGTGGCCTTTTAGACTTTTGTTGCCCTAAAACTCCATTTTACTGAGAAACCATATTTGACTTGGATTTTTCTTGACAAGGTTTTTCTATTTTAAGCAGTTTCTAAATAAAGTTCTGTATTTCAAGAGTGTCATGTCTGCTGGAGTCTCTCATGCTTTCAGATACGATTAGGCAGAGCTGAAGCCCGTGGTAGTTTCATGGTGAAGCTTGCAGGACCTGGAATTTCAGCTTCCATTCCCCAGCCCCAGGCATTGCTAACCTCAGTAGCAGTAGTCTTGGAACTTTCTTTGGAGTGTGCTGTGCAAATGCTTGTTTTATTTTTTTGGTTTTTTTTTTTTTTGTTTTGTATTTTGCCTCCCACGAGTTGATGGGATGTGAGTGTGGTGTTGATTTCCTCCTCCTCCTGGTGTGGGAATAGGGATGTGTTGCAGGAATGCTGTCACATGACTTTATGCATGTTTAATGTGTTTTGAAACTGCTAAAACACTGGTTATGAGTTACAGACAAACGAGATGTTGTTTCTGTCACCAGGCTCTGCTAGCAGACTGTAAACCGAGTTGATTTGTTTGATTTGAATTGTGTTTCTTAGATGAGCTTAAATGTTCCTGTCACAGCTGTGTGCACAGACCAGCATCTGCAGAGAAGCGCTCATGGGATGTATCTGACCCTGGAATGGGAAGTGATCCCTGCAGGGCTGCTCCTGTGCTGGGGAGCACCTTCCCTGCCCCTGAGGGCTCTGTGAGTGCCTTACTGTGGAGATCAGGCACTGCTGGCACTGCCTGCTGGTGTGGCACAGCTGGGGCTGGACTGCAGAAGCGTGGATGTAGACCCGGGGTTTGATGCACATAAAATCTTTCCCATTACTTCCTTGCTTTGAAGTCGGAAGCATATTTTTTTCGACTCTAAATATTCCATTATTCCAGCAACTCAAAGCAAAAGGTGGCAGCAGGATGTGGCTGAAGGTGAAGATGACTTTTGGGAGGTCAGAAGTTATACACTGGGACCTGGTTGCTTCAACTCTCTTTCCAAGAGGATTGCATGTGTGGAACTGGGAAGCAACAGGTCATCAGCTGGGTTGGTTCTGGTCAAAGCAAGTAAATGGCCTTTCCTGCTAAGAGAAGGCTGAGTCAGAATTCCTGCTGGTGTGCCTTGGGAGGCCGATGGATGCGTGGACACTTTGGACGTGCATTATAAAGCTGAATTGCAGTGGCAGTCTGGTCAGCCACACACTGCTCAGATTTCCAGTTGCTTACAACACTTCTTTGCTACCAAGATGAGTCATAAATAGAATGGGGACAAACTCATGTAGCCATCTTATGGCTCCATTATAACATCTTGGCATAATCAGGTTTTTAATGTCCTTTTTGGGAAGCAAATTACAATAGGCTCAACTCAAACCCATAGACTTAACATAGCTACTCTGTTACCCTGGTACAGTATATGCTGTTAAATGCTCACCTGCTGGAATGATTCTGATAGCATCCAACCTTTTCTTAGTATCTTAGTTCTGTCAGTTCTTTGAAAAACAAACAGAATGGAAGAAGCAAAAGCTCATGTCTCCTTTCTGTACCAACATGTCTTACTTTCAGGTGGACTCGTGGATGTTTTTTTTAACTTTTATTATTCATTTTTTAAAAAATTCCTGGTTTGCAATGACAATTCTTACTGTAACTGGTAAAAGCCTTCAAATAAAGGCCAGAAACTTTCTTCTTGTGATATCATAGCATGGTTTAATGTGGCTGCTTGAGCACTCAGTCGTCTCGTAAGCTGTCTGGTGGAATGTCCTTTCATAGGAACAGGCTCAGGGGTGGGAGTTGAGGGCATCTT
Source organism: Callaeas wilsoni (assembly GCA_013398955.1). Classification (NCBI taxonomy): domain Eukaryota; kingdom Metazoa; phylum Chordata; class Aves; order Passeriformes; family Callaeidae; genus Callaeas; species Callaeas wilsoni. The sequence goes on from VWPU01003133.1 coordinate 9,874, forward strand.
GTCAAGGATAAGGCTGGAATCTGCTGCTCACAAGGGAAGGGTATTTTTTTGCAAGTTGGTGTGTAAACTCAAAAGGGCTGTACCACAGGTTTCAGGCCAGTCTGATGGTGCACACCCTGTGCCTCTAATCCTGTGCTAGTACAAGAAAAAGGGGATAATAACGTGGGCTGTTATTGCAGGTTACTGGCAGAGGAGAGGGAATTTGTGTCAAGACAGCTGAGGAATTACTGATCTTCTAATGGGGAGAAAGTGAGGTGAGATGGAGCCATTGCCGATTCTTAACAACCACTTCTGGTTAATTGCAAGGTGGAATGGCAGCGGGTGGAGGCAGTGCAGCACTGCTCTGGGGATGCTTGGAATGCAGGGAGCAAATCCAAAGCATGATCTGCAGGGAGACCTGAACGACCTGGTGAGTGAGATCACTTGGGGTGAGATGTGTCTGGGCTGTTGGTTCCTCACAGAAATCCCATTTGGAGAGTTAATGAGCCTGGAATCAGTGGAAGGAGGGATGTTAAATGTGTGACCAGAGAACATGGTGGGTGTGTGTGGGAGTAGAAATTAGAGAAGGTTGCAGTGATAAAGGCAGGGGATAAATGCACAAGAACAAAATCATGCCATGGAGTGGTACAGGGAAAACTGCAAAGGCATCTGGTGTGGGAAAACAGCCCTGAGGAAAGGAAGGAAGAGTGCACTGTGCTGTGGCTAGAGAGGAGGGATGGGTGCACAAGCCCTGGGCAGGACGGTGTGGTCCTGCTGTGCTGCAGGAAGGGAGCTGGGTTTGACACGGGCAAAGTCCAGCCAAAGAAAGGCAAAACAAATGATGTTTCTCTTTTGAGTAACACCTGTTGAGGTGAAGAATCAGGCTCTCTGGAAAAAAATGGTCTTTTTGAGGCTGTGCAGACTTAAACTGTCAGTAAGACTATCTTTATCTTCCAAGAAAACGCTTGTTTTCTTTTTAATAGAGAAGGAACAAAGTTAAACTAAACGGAAACTTCTAAGACCAAAAAGGAAGTTTTCAGAAGGCAACCCCAGCTTTGAGGAGGCAAAGGCCACTCTGTAAAAATGACTCTCTCTTTTTCAACACACCTGGCTGGCCTTGTGAACTGTGGCCTTTAAATAATATATATTTAACTTTGATATATATTATTATGTGTATAAATATTTATTTAAACAATATATAAATATTGAAACGGTATGACAACATACAATAGAATTAAATATTATATATAGCTGTGTTATATACATTTCTATTATTTATATATAAATATATATAGACACTGAAATATAAAAAGTTCTTTTGTCTGACCTGTCAGAGCTGTAGGACACAGGAACTGGTGTAACTTTTGTTTTCAAGTCAACAGATGTTTTGCGGACATTTTCCTCTTGAAAATATTTCATAAAATGGTTGCCTGTCAATCTTCTCTGACTCTGATTTTGTCCCCAGGCGATGCATAAGGATGAATGGACATTCAGGAGGCATTAAATCTCAGGGGACAGCATGAATATAAATCTTAACATGTCCAAAGCTCTGCAGGTTGATATTTATGGAGTGATGAGCAGATGAGATTAAAATGAGGGATGGTGGAGGTGGGTCTGTTTCCAAGACCTGAATATAAACCTGTGTTTAATCTTGGCTTTTCTCTCAAGGAAGGGCTTTCTGGGAGAGTGGAGAGAGAAGCGGCCAGAGAGGTTTGTGACAGTGGCTGTCAGGATGAGGGGGAAGCCCCAGAGCAGAGGTGGGAGGTGGGGCAGCCACCCTGGAGCCGTCTCCCTGTGAGCTGTGGATGCGGAGGGAGGTGGGAACAGATGGAATGTGCTGCTGCAAGGGTGAGCAGCACCACAGCAAGTGACAACTGTCTCCCTCTGACACAGTGCTGCAACGTGGGACACGATGAGCTGGTGGTAACTGGCTTCTTTCTGTTTCAGGTAAGGCTGATCCGTGTAAAGCATTTCATGCTGGCAGGAGCTGTGGGGGGTTACCTGGGGTGGTAAAGCTTTGCAAGCAGAGGCCATTCCTCAGAGAGAGTGTCAGAAAAAGTGATTGTAAAAATCACTGAATTGTTTGGGTTGGAAAACCCCTCCAGGGTTATTGAGTCCCGTTGTCCCCCCAGCACTGCCAAGGCCACCACTAAACCGTGGTGCTGCAGGTGCTACATCCATACAGCTCTAAGTTCCTCCAGGGATGGGGATTCCACCACTGCCCTGGGCCACCTGTGCCAGTGCCTGGCCACCCTGCCAGGGAAGAAATTTCCCCTAATATCCAACCTAAACCTCCCCTGGCACAGCTAGAAGCCATTTCCAGCACATTTACTGTACTGCCCCTGTCCTTCCCTTTCTGCAGGATATAGTGATGAGACTCCCTGTGCTGTGAAAGCTCCACGTGATCCATTCAGGAATCAGACTGTTTTAGTCAAGGAAACTCTCAGACAGAGGTCAATGAATGCCTTTCACAGACACCTCTCGTGCTCAACAAGATGAAGATACAATTTCTGATCACTTACAGTAAACTACAAACTGGCTGGGAAACATCTCTGGAAATACTTCATGAAATGAATTTCCTCTCCTCCTAATTTATGATATGCTTCTTATGAAAAATGTTCCTTCACTTCCTCCTTCAAACATTCAATATTTAGAGGCAATAATATTCATGCTCGAGGCTTCCAGTAGTAAGGCAAGATAACAGCTGCAACCTGTGATTCCCTTTTGACCAATTTAGGAAAGTTTTGATTAGTGAATGGTGATCACAATGCAAGTTTAATACCTCAGAGTTACATAGTGCAAAATCACTGCAGATATGTCTGCAAACTGGAAGGCACCATGTCCAAATAGCCAATTTAAAAATAGCTGTTTGTCATACCTGTCTAGGTGTGTAATGGCCATGAACTGCACCATTCAGGCTTCTAATAAATGGTTTGGAAACTCTGGAAGTGTGCCGCAGGGTTCTTTTGGGGTTCACTTTTGATACATCTATTACAGCCTGCCATGTTTATGATCTCTTTTTCCCACTTATGAATTACCTGGTTAAGTCTAGGTCTGAATTTGCAATGCTTGTTTTCACAGGTTTGAATGGGTTCTGCAGGCAATGAAAGAAATTATAGATAATATTAGCAATAGAGACGTCGATGACACTTTCTGAAGGCCGACATTGACTGTGATGCTTCACAGCCTGGGTAATGACACTGTCCTCTGGGATGAAAGATGAAGCTGAAGGAGTAGCAGTTGCAAAAGTAATTTCCTAATGTATTAAAAAAAAAAAAAGGGAAAAAAGAAGCAAGTAAGAAAAGGAGCACCATTTGTTACCAGTGGTAGGCAGTGTTTATTTTCATGGCTGTCTTCCATAGTTCCTCCCGTCAGCACCACAGAACCTCAGTAATTAATTCTGCTCCCTTTGGTGCTGTGCACAAGACATCACTGTCTGTCCTGCAGGAGGGGTCTGGACTATGTGCAACCCAAATTCAGAGCAGGGATCCCATGCTGCAAAGCCGGTCTGACTCTAGGGTATTTCTGAGGCCCAACCCTGCATCCAGAGCTGCTGAGATTTGTCTTCCACTCTAACTGTGCTGCCAGGAAAAGCCAGGAAATGCTCCTTAAGCCTTCATTTCTCCATCAAATAGAAAACATGAGCATCCTCCCTGATGGAATTGGCTTAATAAACCAGTTCCTCATTTAAGAATGTCTCTTGTAATAGATTTGGTGATAAATGACTCCTTCAAATGGGTTCTCTTTTGGGTTTAAATGGTCTGGTTTGGCTATTGTATATAAGACCATGAATGTAGAAGATTGTGCCTGTTACAAAGGCAAATCAGGACATAAGTTATGACAGCTATTCTCCTTCACGGGATCTGGATTTAGAGGTAAAATGGCCTATTCAGGAAGATTGAAAGAACTGAGGTTAATCCAACCTGGAGAGAGACTGCACCAAGGCTGGAGGAGGAGACTAAAGTTGTGAGAGCCTCTTGCAAGAAAAAGTCTGGCTGTGTCCATGGTGAAAAAAACTCATTTATTTATTAATTAAATTCCACATTGAACACCTTTTTTCCCTTTCTAATACTAAAGGCAGAGCAGGACTAGAGCATAAATTTCTAAGGAAAGTAAAAAGTTTGATAGACATTTAGCAGAAGGATAAAGATTCCACCACCACCATAAGTAGGTGTTGGATTGCACCCCCCCTCTGCTGTGAGGTCCCTCCACTTCCATTCTTGATTCTGTGCTTAAAAACCCAAATAGTTCTGATTCTTTAGGGATTATAGAGGTCTTCAGTGAGGTGAAATATGATGCTCTGAGATATCCCCTCTCCCACTTCATCCCTCTCCCAGCTTTTTCCTTGGCCTTGCACCTCTCTCTCCTTCATCCAGAGTGGAACCCTTCGAGGAGGTTTCAGGGTTTGCCCACCTGGGTGCTGAGACAGCAGCGACAGGGCAGTGTCACAAGATGGTGGGAGTGTGTCATGGATTGATGGTCGAAGATGTCTGAGAGAAATACTTTTCCTTTGTATTGCTGTCGTTTAGGAACTGAGATGGAGAACAAACAATTTCTCATTAATTCCCTAGGAGTGTCTCTTTAAACAGGATCATCTCATCCTCACCCAGGTTCCTGCTGGCTGAGTGAAGCATTCTAGGCTGAGCACAAGGTCATGAGGTTGGGTTCTGGAGAGGTGCAGTTGGACCCTTGATTCCTGTTTCTCTCCTTTTTGGCATTAGTGAACTTCAAGCTAACATTGTTCGTGGAGTTTTTCTTGAACTTTTAGTTTGTCTCTAAAGGTTATTGTGGCTGAAAAACATTTGACTTAGAGCTCTTTTGGGACAGAGCTCATCCAAGAGCAGAGGCACGAGGAAACCTGTTTGTCACTTCAGGTGACAGTGAAGTCTAGAGGGGCAGATGGTGGCAGCCTTTGCCTGAATTCTGAAAACAACCTGTTTTTTCTCTGCAGCCTGGGGACATTGATCAAGGGCTACATCAAAAAATGTGGGTCTGAGCAATGTCAGTTTGCTGGGTGGAGCTATTGTCCAGAGAAGCTGTGGCTGCCCCATTCCTGGAAGTGCTCAAGGCCAGGTTGGATGGGGCTTGGAAAAACCTGGTCTAGTGGAAGCTATCCCTGCCCAGGGCAGGGGGCTTGAAACTAAGTGAGGTTTCAGGTTCCTTCCAACCCAAACCAGTTTGTGATTCTGTGATATTTACAAAAATTTCTGCCTGTTCTGGGGCTGTGTATAATGTTCTTTTCTTGGAAGACAAAGGAATGTTGCCTTTGTCAGTTGGTTTGGGATTCGGGGATGTTACCAGCACATCCAATACCCTGCATGCTGTGGGAATGGCTGTGGCTGCCTGAGGTTAAAAATGTGTGAAGCCACCGTGGTGTTACTCCTGTGTCACAGGATCTCCCTCTGCAGACCTGGCACCAAATTCTTTGATATCGGTGACAACAAATGTGTCCCTTGCTGGAGGGACAGCTGTGCCACAGCCTTGGATTACGGCTGGGATGCTGCTCCAAGGGGGTAAATGCCTCCTTTACACCAGGACTTTGGGAGTCTGCGCCTCCCTTCTGGGAAAGGGGTCCCTGGGAGGGGCTAAACCAGTGCCCAGAGCATTCCCTGCTGTAAAACGATGCTGGCAGCTCCTGGGAACTGCAAATTTCTTACTCATGGATTATTTCAGGTCACCACTTGTTTCTCATCTGTGCTTTGCAGGTTGTAAGTTTACTTAATTTTTTGCTATTTGCTGCTGAATGGTATGTGGAGACAATTAAATCTATCTGAAATGGCAGAAACTATGTTTGTCAACCATTTGTAGCTTTCTTCCAGGCTTACAGTTATGCATTTATCTCTGGCCAGGAGCCAGTCTTTCACAGATTCTCTCCAAGAGCTCTGGACTTTGAAGGCCTTATGTAAGACAGTGTAGCAAACTGTATTGTGGCTGTGTCTCAAATGAGCTGTGAATCTGGTCTATAAAATTGTCCTTGGATATTTTTACTGCTCATAGGATACTGGTGTAATATAAATATGGGTAACAGTGGCACTTCTACTGCTCTCTTTTCCCTGTACCTTCCCATAACAAAATGGGAATTGTACTTTGCTGCTGATGCTCCTGCACCTTCTGTGTCCCTGGGAGATGGTGGCTGCACCCCAGGCCAGCTCTCTGGAGAGCAGGGCCTTGGTGGTGATCCTTCTGAAGCTCTGGGCTCTGCCCAGTCCTGACACGGCCCCTGGAGGCTCGTGCATCCTCACAGCCTCTGCTCTCTGGGGTGTGTGGGGAGCCCTGGGGGAATGTTGCTGCTCTCAGGGCCCTTCTTCAGTGCCAGGGATGCACCTGCAGCTTCTGTCTGTCCCAAACCTCTGTATGCACAGAACTACTGTAGCTCCTCTATTCCCCTTTGGCTTTTTTTTCTGTTTCTCCTTTCTCCACCTTCAGTGCTCAGTCCCCTCCATTCCCTCCCGTTTTCTGCTTTCCCTCAGGCTCACCCTGTACTGTTTATGTCCCACTGGACTCCCCTGAGGAAGCAGAAGCAGGACTAAGCCAAATGGCCTCCCCTCCCATGTCCTGCCCCAAAAGTGAGTCGTTCACAGTGACACACGTTGAGGCTCCAACCACAACATTATTCTGTGAGATCCTTCCTCTTTTGCAGGCGTTCCTTGGGAACTGGTGCCACAAGATAAAGTTCATTCCTCAGCTTGGCCTTGTTGTCTCCTGCTCAGCCACTGATAAGATCCGTGCTGCTTCCTTTGCTCCCATAAAGTCGCACAGGCAGGCTCCTGCAGGACAGGTCTCTGCCTCAGATCTGGGATTTCTCCATTGCACGATGCAATCAGGCCACGCTGCTGGGATTTTAACATTATCTTCCTTCCAAGTTGAACACTCTCGTACCAAACTTTCCCACCATTTGAACTTCCCTTTTCCTTTTCTTCCCACTTCTTTCTTTTATTTAGTTCACACTCCTTGATTGTGTCTCTCTTTACTTGCATCTCATTCCTGTTTCTCACTTTTTCCCTCTCTGGCTCTGCGTTCTCCCATCCCCCTTCTGTGCTGTTTTCAGCCATCCTCCAGCTCCCAAATGCTGATGAGATCCAGCAAAGAGCCCCATGGTTGCTGTTCAGGATGCTGGAAACTGCCCAAACAGGGTTCTGTGTCTGGGCTGCCATAAAGCTGGGAGACACCTGACCTTTTTTTATCTGCAGCTATATTGTTTGTGCTGTTTTCCTTGCTGTTTCCTCCCTGTTTTCCCTCTCTGGGCTGTGCTCTGCTGTTCAGCAACGCAGGCTGAACAACGTGTGCCTGCGAATTGAGGGTGTCTGCAACAGGGGGTTCTCCTGTCCAAACAATTTTGCAATAATCACCGCTTCCAAGAGTCCAAAATCCTGATTGCTGGCACCTGGGCTCCTAAATGGCTGGGTTTGATGCTGGTTGATAGGGTAACGCTGAGTCTCATGTGGCTGTCATGATTAATCTATCTGTAAATTTTGTCTTATCTTACTAAAACATCCTTCTTGTGCATCTTTGTGGCATCTGCACAGATGGACTCGAGGGAAATGATGTGGGCCTGTGGAGGCTGCTTTGCATGTGGGCTTGTTGCCTTTCTCTCTGAAAAAGTTGTTTTTCTGTATTGCCAAACTCGTGTTTTTTAACCCCACAGCCCCTGGTGGACCCTTGGTGTGCAGGACTGAGTTGGTGTAACACTGCCGCTGTCTGAACCCAGCTTCTTTTACTCTGCAAAATGAATTTAATGATTTTTCTTCTCATGGCTGTAGCAGAAGAGGATTTCCACCAGGTGGTAATGTTGGGCTTTGGTTCGTGCTCTGACCAGCCTGGGGTTTGTGTAAAGCTTTCAGGGAAGGAGCTGGGAAATGGGATTATATGGTGGGATTAACCTGGGTCATCTCTGCGGAATTTTTTGGGTTTGTTTTGTTATTTGCACATAAGCTTTGCATATGGCAGAATTTCAGCCCATGAGCGGCTTGCAAATTCTTGACTACTCACAAATATTCAGAATTTGGCTGTTTAAATTGTTTCTTTGGGCCCCCATTGCTGCTGTTAATCTGTACTCCTGGATCCTTTCAAACCACGGTTGGTGTTGGGATTTTTAGGAACCGAGCAAACCTGGGAGGGTGCTGCAGGGCCAGAGCTGCTCCCCAGCCACCCCCTCCTTCGTGCTCCATGGCAAGGGAATGGAGAAAAGGTCAAAAGAGGTTCCTTTTAGAAATGCCTTTTCTGTTTGCAAAGCAGATTTCTCTAGTGCAGGGAGACACTAATTTCCAGGCATTTTGGTACATGGCTAAGGTGTGAGTTTCTTGCCTGGGCCTCTTTTCAAAACCAAAACTTGATCTTGGTTTTTAATCAGTTGTCCCCGTGCTTCCTTCTCCACCTGTGCTTACAGCATTCACCTCATTTTTCACTGATATTCTTGTTTTTAGCAGAAACTGAGTTCCTTCCATTAGAGTACCAGGTGCTGCTGATCTCGAGAGCTCTGCTGGGTGTCTGAGCATGCTGCTCAGGGGGTTGTCCAGGACCTGTAAACCGGAGAAATCCCCCATCCCTCCTGGCAGAACAGCCTGTTTTCTCCTGGTCACTCCCATTCCTTGGCAGGTTGTGGTGAGCAGCTGCTCCAGGAGGCTGGCAGGTCTCTGCAAGCACCATCACTTACACTGACAGGCTGTTATTTTTCTATTAGGACTCCCTGATTTTAGGTTGTAAATCACTGAGTTGCCAGAGCCCAGGCCTGGCTGCTGTGCTGTCCAAGGGACTGTATGAAGAGCAGCTGCATTTGACTTCTGCTTCCCAGTTTTTCCTGCTTGCAGGAGGAGCACATGGTGCATCCTTCTCCTGAGCGACCCTTTCCAAATCTTGTTTCTCTGCTGCATTTTCTGTATGGATTATGGGATTATGCATCTTTGTCTTTCCTTCTCTTTGCAGTTTTTAACAGCTCCCAAAATTCTACTGCCTCCAACTGCAAAAAGAGATTTCGTCTTCCTCCCATATTCCCCAGAAAGGAGCAAAGGGACCAACTCTGTGCCGGGTTTCTCTGGCTTCCCTTCCAGAAGCAGAGTGAGGGATTTGCACAGCACTTGTGTGTAGCACTGGCTTTGCATGCAAGGAAGGCCAGGAATGGCCCTTGCTCTTCTGAAATCTTGTTTTACCTGGATGTGGATCTAATCGATTGAGCTTCACTGTCTGAATCTGTTTAGGTCAGGAATTTGTCTGTGACCACTGCAGAGGTTCAAAGTTAGTATATTTTTATAAATTCCTCTCATCTGTTACTTTCTTTGCCTTGCCTTCTTTTTATTTAACCTCTCCTCTCTAATATTCTCTGAATTTCTGTAACTTTCCCTATTGTGCCCTCTTTATTTGCCCTGGAATTCCTGTCCTTTGTGCAGCCTGTCAGACACGGGGACCTGTCCCACCCAGGCTTGGCTGAGGATCTGCTCCATGGCTCATGCCCTGCTGTCATTGTCATGCAGAGCTGGAATTTTCTCTGCTCATAGGCCATCAGTGATTGCTTTACAGAAAGGCATCCTCTGTTTTGATGGTTCCCCAGAGATGAATTTATTGGCAAGACACCATAAAAGTTCTTTTTTCTTCATTCTGCAGCTGAAAATGAACATGCTCATAGTGCCTATTATTTCTGGCACTTGCTGTTTTATTAGTAATATTGAGATTTGTGTCTTAATCAGCCAGTTGATGCTGGTCAGCATTCATGGTTGTGCTGCTCTAGGAGGAGGGCAGAATTGTGATAAGATTGATAGAAATTTCTGCAATGTCTGCTATACTGAGCCCATATTCTGCCAGGCTTCTCTTGTAACCTTAAAAATAATTAAGCAGCCTTCATGCAATTAGTTTTTCTGCCTCCTGATTCCTTGTCTTTTTGGCCTCACGATATTTGTTGCATGTTAATGCGATTTTTCCTGGGCTGTACTTAATGGATCACTTTAGTCTGCAAATAATTCCTGGCAGGAATATGTTGGATCACTCTCCTGTTGTTGATGCTGGCTCCAGGACGGTGAGCAACTTCATGTGCCCCACTTTCCCAGTGGGAGAGGGACATGGGTGAGAGGAGAAATCCTTCTCAGTGTGCCTGCAAGGAGATAATGATTTAGACTCTGCATGACCAGGATTTCAGTATGTGCTGGGCTTTGAAGGCCTTTCCCTCCTCACAGGCACTACGGATGGCCTTGGGGCATTGTTTCCTTTCTCCTTTAAAATGATTACAGAGCTTCCAATCCCAACAAGCTGCATTTACGGGTCTCCTAATCCAGTTATCATGCCCCTGCACCTGGCTGATGGCTATCACAGCCTGTCTTCAGCAAGAGCCAGTCATGGGTTTGCTCTTTTTGCACATTTGTGGATTTGTCTAATGAATAGTTCTTAAGTCGTACCTCATAAAGGGCTGGTGCGTGGCTGATGGGATCTGGATGTGCTCCCTCCTCCTGGGGAGGGCTCACCTGAGCCCCAGCCACACGATCTGTCAGGGATGCCAAGGCATCCTTTGTTAACACTGGATGAGCTGTGCGAGGCGCAGGTTTTCCAGCACTGGAAGGATGAGCTGATCTCCTGATGGGATCAGCTCTGTGGTGACATCACTCCAGGCCTGATGGCACAGGTACCTGCTGCCTCCCTCCCAGGGCTGGGACATCACCAGCTCTGATGGAAGCTTTGGTTGATTCAGACAGTCCAGTTACACATTGTCCAGCTCATCCAATTACACTTACACTTCAGGGATTTGAAAAAAGTTAAATTTGTTTTTCATCAATGTAATTAGCACATGGAGACGATCTTTGCTACATTATGCTTTATCACTGTTTTGCAGTCCAGACTGTCTCTGGCCTTCTCTGGGCTGGGACGACAGAGAATATTTGTGGAGGTATTACAGAATCACGGAATATTTGGACCCACAAGGATCATCGAGCCCAACTCTTAAGTGAATTGCCCATATGGGGGATTATGGTTTTGGAGAAGTGCCCACTAGAAACGAGTTGAAGAGTGATAGGAAGGTATCCAAATAAAAGCAGCATGCATATTAATAGTGTTCCAGCAGCAAAGAACAGGCAGAATTAAATGGGCCGTGATTCTAAGAAATATTTTGACTTCTAGAAGACTGAAACATGAGCTAAATCAACTCACTTGCACATCAAAACGTAAACAGCTTGGTGTGGAAAAAATCTCCTGCCACATCAATGGAACAAATTTAGATTAAAGCTCTGATCATGACTCAATGCTCTGATGCACACGTTCAGAATCTCTTCCAGGTTCCAGAGGCACTGCCAGCACCCGAGTGGGGCTGTTGTTTGCAAATGCATCCTGCTGTTTGCCCTACATTTTCCCAAACAGTTGATTTTGAGGGAGGTAGAGGGGGAGTTCACCTTCTTGGTGTTTTAATGGCTATTGCTTGGATGTGGAGCTTATCCTGTGCTGAGCTGATGGCTCTGTTCTGTTCCCTGTGGAGCCATTAGAAGATGACTCCAATGGAAATGCTGCAGCCTTCCTGCCACACATGTCCCTAAACAAGGGATTCGACTTTTCTGAGTGCTTCTAGTAGTGGATGCTGTTTCTCTTGGAGCCAATGGGTGGTATTAAATGCAGCATGCTGAAAACTAGTAGAAAAAAACAATAGAGGCTTTCATGATGAAGCACAACTTATTTCCAGTGTTCAGACAGTTGCTGAGAATCCAGAGGAATCCATGAGAAGTATTTGAAAGAAACAGAAAGTTTTTGTGTGAGTGCTCAGGGATGAACATGTGCTGGGTGGGCTCTCACAGCCAGACTCCCATTTCCTGTTTTCCTTCTGCAGAGGCTTGGCTTTCCTTGCCATGAAAATCCCAAAGCAGGACACTGCCCAGGCCAAAAGGCATTGCCAGTGTGATTCTGGGCTTTGGGTAAGAGCTGGAGCCAGGACAGGCTCAACCCAAACCCTGCTCAATGTCCCAACACTATTACTGCTTCTCCATAAATCCTGCTCCAAAGCAACCAACCCTTTGAGAAGTGAGGAAGCATCACCTCCTTGTGTCCTTGCTTCTCTCTCTGCTTTGTCTTGGACAGCAGTATAACTTTCTAATTCTGGTTATTTTATATCTCAGTAAAGTTGCTGCAGAATCTGTCTTTGCATGACATTCTCTTATGCCTAATCTTGAAAAGAAGTAATGCCCCTCAAGAAATGCTGTCAGACTTCAAACATGTTGAACGTACTTCAGATAAAAGCAGGACTGTGATGGTCCATGGGGTGTGATTTGAAGTGTAGGAGATTTAGGAATGTGATGATGCTTCTGACATTTGCAGACAACCTCACCAGCAGAAGGTGAAAATGTCAAGATAAGAGCTGATTCTCTCAAGACCCAGAGAGCTGCTGCTAAAATTTTAAGTCGCAACAAAAACAAAATGAGCAAAACCGGCAGAAAAGTCTGAGGAGCGAAGCAGCAGCTGTACAAAAGGTGGGAAATGTTGGTCCTGTGCTTCAGCCCACCCGTTGGGCACAGAGGAAGGAGAGCAGACAGTACATGAGTCACTGTGTCCTCCCTTCCAGGTGATTTTACAAAAGACATGTGAGCAAAATCCTGGCATGACCATCCTTACCACTGAGGAAGGCTGTAGCTGTGCTCCATCAGTGGAAGAAGGAGGAGATCCAATAGTTTTGGTCTAATATTTTCTGTGAACTACAATCATTTAATATTGCTGTCCACTGCCAAAGTGATCAAAGTCCTCCTTTTTCTTTTTTTAATTTTTTTTCCCCCCGCAGATCACTTTCTTGCTGTTTCCTTAAGTTGCAAAGGGTAAACTGTCAAGAATCCCCATAAATCGTTGAGCTTGTCCTTAGAGAAAATCTTAATGAATTAATTTTATTTTATCTGTTCAGCAGATTGCCAGTGGTAGGATTTCATCCCCTCAGAGCTCCTGAGCTCCTGGAGGGTCATTTGAAGAACATATCTCACATTTTGTATGTAAAAAGTCTCAAGCTTATCATTACTTCAGCAGCAGCTGTGATGTCAGGGGGTGGAAGCTCCTGGGAAGAGAGGCAGGTACAACCCCATGGAACACTCACCTGTTAATAGGAGCTGGCCTTTTGTGGAGTAGGACATTGGTTCTGTGGCAGAATTATCTCACCTGAGCAGATATTTACCTTCCAGTGTTTTCTTAGCTGCTATGACCGGGTTTATAATTAACTTGTGCTTTGTTTGTACTCTGTATATTCTTATTTGAAAGTGTGGGAGGATGCCTGGCTCCTACCAAATTGTAGTCTTTGGTCAGTTGTGGGAGTTCAGGAGCAGGACTGAGGTGCCAGCAGGTCCAGGGCTTGTGCAGACACTGAAAGAGCTGAAGCAAGGCAGCAGCAGAGCAGCCCATGGCTCTTAAGGGTCTCTGACAGACCCTACAGTAGGTTTTTAAAAAGAAAAGAAATACATAAATATTTATCTCTGCTTATTTTTAATTGCCTTGTCCCCAAAGAGTTAGTTATTTTGGCCTCTAGCTTTTGATCTCCTAAGATGTTGCAAGATCTATGCTCATGAGCAAACAAATCTGAGTTCAGCCTCAATTTAGAGGCAGACGCATTTTGGAGTTATAGCAAATAAAAATTAACTTCAGACTGGCCAAAACACAATTAAAATCAGTGTGAAAATGCTGCAGTTCTCATCAGCTCACATTATCATTTTTGTCCAGGAATACTTCGAGCCAATCTTCACGTTTCCAATAACTGCAGCTGTTGGGGAATGTACCCTGACCTGGCTCCTGAGCCCGGGGTGAGGTGGGGCAGGCTTCTGGAGCTCCCATCACCAGCACACCATTCCCAGATGTAGCTCTTGCAGGATGCCAGCACCACTGGGCAGGAGCCACTGCAGCCTTGCCCACTCTTGGCAGGGTTTTCGGGTGCCTGGTGTGGGTGTTCCATCCTCCCAGTGAAAGCAGAGACATTTCTCAAAATAGATGATTTAAAAACAGAACTCACTGAGAACTGGCTGAGCAGGTTGCTCAGAGCTGATGAACTGTGCAGACATGTCACTGCCTCTTGTCTGAGAAGGAATTCTCTTGGGGGCAGGTACAGGATTGCTGGAAAGAGCAGAGGTCTGAGAGCAAGAAAAGGATGCATGAGCTTTGTTATTTTTCTCAGCAGCTAAAACATCTCGTCTGCAGTCCTCTCTGGCTTTGTGCCCTTCTTCATTTTGGTTCTGTGGCACTGTGGGTGTTGAGGGTGGTTATCTGCCACAGCTCCATCTCATGGCACTGGCTCTGGAGCAGGATGGGGCACAGGATCTGAGGTATGACACCCACAGGTGAAACTCAGGCCAGTGGGGAACAGACCTGGCCAGATGCATCTGTACAGGGGAGCAGCTGGCATGAAGTGCCAATAAACCATTTGTACAGGCTCATCATCCTTCCTCTGAGCACTTGATCCTTAGAATGCTGGCAGTTTGTTATTTTTATGGCCTAAAATCCTGAGCAGCCGCTCTGGTTAGAGTGCTGTTGGGTTGGGTGCTGTTTTGCTGAGGCCTTGGGATGAGCTGGCTGGCCAGGGACCTGCAGCAGGAGATGCTGAGAGGGCTGGTGGCCCTTCTGTGCCATCACCCTAATTGCCAAGGATGCAGTCGTGTTCCCAGGCATTATTTGGTAATTATACTTAGTAGACCGCAGGGGACAATTAGGAAAGCTTAAACATGTGTCAGCTTCCACTTCATCATTTCTGTGAGCACCAGCAAGGCTTGGATTGCAGCTTAAAAAGGGGGAGTGCAGGGGAAGGGGGAGCAGCTCCCTCAGCAAGGCACAGAGGGGCAGCTTTTCGGGGGCAGGTGTCACCCTGGGAGCCCGAGTTGTCCGTATGGTTGTAAGGAAATAAAGAGATGCCTGCAAATGCTTTTAACAAAAAATTAATGTTGCTTTTTCTAATCTAAGGCTGAGCTTTACTGAACTTTACTTGTGTTGAGCACAAAGGTAAACACCAGTGGTGGAACAATGCTGTGCACTGTGCCTTGGTTTTTTATTAATTCATGTTTATTGGCTCATTCTCGTGGGAGAGGGCAGGACTTTGGCTCGGTGGTGCAGCTGGGGAGGTCTGCAGGTGGCCTCAGCCTTTGCCTGGAGGAAGAGGGGCCCAAGAGGTGCCTCTGGGAAGGTGTGTTAGTTCATGGGCCTTGCATTCTACTTTTCCTAACATTTTAGGGCATTTTTATGATCTTTTATGTTCCTCAGCTTTTGCCCTGTGGGGCTCTTTGTATCCAGATCTCACCACTCATCTTCCCAGCACTAAACACATTTTTCTCATCATTAGAGATAAGAGTAAAGCAACAGGGTGAGGTCTGCAATATCCTATAATGGTTACTACATTACTATGAATGTTTTGTACATAATGGTCTTTCCTTCATGATTTGGGGAGTTGAGAATCCTAAGAGCCCGTGATGTAACACCTGCCCAGAGGAGCGTGGTGGGTTGGGTTTCACGAGGCACACCCGGAATGTCTGTTGGGTGGCTGCTCTGTGAGCAGCTCCTGCCAGGGCTGGATTTTGGAGTAGGTGTCTCAGGGAAGGACCTCTGGCTTTCTCCCTCCATAAAGGAGTGTTCCCTGTACACACTGGAGTGTGTTAAGTAAAAATAGAGACTCATGTTACTTCAACGTGTATTTCAAACAGCAACTCAGAGCAGCCTTGTAAACTATTCCAGTCCCTGAAATCATGGCTGTTGGGTGGGTTACTCCAGAGGAAAGCTGGGGTCCAGGGTGGCACAGGGACCTTAGGGAACACACCCTGGCGGTGCTGCTGGTGAGGCTGGCAGCTGGGATCTCCCTGGATCCAGACCCTGGGCTCGGCAGCAGGCTCCGGGCTGCATTCGGACAAGCCTTTTGGCTGCCCTCCCTTAAGGCAGCACTTAAAACCACTCATTTGGGTTCCAATCGTCTCCTGATGATTAGCTTTCTCATTTCTGTAATTGCTCTTGTCTGCTAATGCTTTGTTTTGTTCCACAGAAGTTTTGCTTTGTCTGCAGCAGTGTTGATGCAAGTGTGGCAGCATGTTAAGCATCAACATCCCGTTTAAGTTACAAACCAAGGCACAGCTCGTTTCTGATGACATTCCCTGGAGCCATGAGGAGGAGAAGACGGATTTTTCTCGCTCAGCTCCGTGATGCAGACATGGAACTTGTGCTCCCGAGACACTTTTTACAAAGCCTCCACTGAAACAGGGCAGCACCCTGCTTTGTCTCGCTGGCTGTGAGAATGTCACCTGCATCAGGAGCATCCCTATGGGAGCTGTAGGTGTGTCACACCCTGAGCCCTCCCGAGCAGCCTGTGTTTGAGCAGCGTTACCCTCTGTGCCCCAGCTCTGCAGCAGGAGGAGATCTCTGCTCTGTCTGCACTGCTAATGAAAAACAGCCTCTCTGAAACCATGTGTGACAGCACAGGTGAGACCCTGCCACCTCGAAAAGGAAAACAATTAGGCCTGGGTTTTTCCCTGACTTAAGGTTAAATCTCTGAGCCTGGAATGCAATAACATTCTCATTTTTCCAGCTGCTTCTCCATTGGACATAGGAGCTGCTGTACCATAGAAATTGTAAATGATGCTTCTTTTCAGGTGTCCTTGTGCCCCTGATGATGCTGGTGGGGAGGTGCCCTGGTGCTTCCCTGATCCATTGGGGTGGTTTTTTTGGGCTGCAATGCTGTGGGCACCCCATTTGCAATGTGCCTGTTCCAGCTGCGCTCTCACCTGTCACCAGCTTCAGGACAGAGCATACCATGGTGGAGTGTGCACTAATTGTTTAGAGAAGTTACTGCGTTTTGAAATGCTGCCCTAAAGTGGAAAACTTATGGAAAAGGAAAAGGAGGAAGAAGGGAATGGACTAAGATCTTTATATATAGATATAGATATATATACACGCACATATATACATAAAATAGCTTCTGAAGTGGCTGTCACCATCCAGATATGTGAACAGCTACTTGTGGCAGTACTGAAGCTTAGGCATGTAAAGGTTAGCATTTATCCTAGACTTCCTCCTTATTTTCTCTTGAATCAGTTTTTCTGATATTTCTGATTTGATTTTGTCTGTAAATTGCTGAATCCCTGTTATCTAAATATAACTTTGAGATGACCTATAAAATGTCTGTTCTCATGGTACACACAGTCTTTAAAAGTTGGTCGGAGGAGCTATGTTGATTGAGAGCCAAGCCTGCTTTTTTAAACTGGACTGAGATGTTTTTTTAAACAAATATCTCTTATATATCAAGTAAACTTGTTTTGACATCTAATTAAGTTAATTTAGGTGGTTTAGTGTAGTTCAGCAGCAGCTCAAAATCATGGTCTTCCACCTGGGCTGATATATTGATTCTTCTGGTGTTCCCTCCATAAATCTCCTTCTATTTCTCTGCAGCTGTAATTGCATTTCAGAAAGGGGAAAGCATGTGTGCGCCCAAGCCACCCATAATTACTGCTCTGAAACGCCTGGGGAGGTGAGTGTGAGCTCAGTGTCTGTCGCGAGGCTGAAGTTTCACAACAGTTTCCTGACATTTTCTGCGAGCAGCTGTGTGAGAGCCGCTCCCGGAGGCTGGGGACAAAGCTGTGACAGTGCCAGAACCGCTCTCGCAGCAGCTCCTGCGAACGTGGCAATGATGTGCAAAGCCCTTCTCAAAGTCCCCGTCCTGCTGGATGACGGGGCAGGATTGCAGCGATGTGTTCTTGTGACTGGCCTAGAAGGTCATCTTTTGTTTTTCAGATGAACCTCCTTCAAGATCCCTTGGGAGCTTTTGTTCTGGAAATCAATTGCAAGTCCACAAGGATGTTTTCTTCCCTGATTGCTCCTTATATAAAGTTGAAATTATAGAAGCCAAGAGGTGTGGGGTTTTTTGGTTTTGTTTTTTATTCGAGGGTTGGGGTTGTGTGTTATTTTTCTGTTTGTTTGGTTGGTTTTCTTGGTTTGTTTGGGTTTTGTTTGTTTTGTTTCGGTTGGTTGCTTTTTTTTATTTTATTTTTTTATTTTATTTTTTTAAAATTCCCCTTTTGGAGCAGCCCAAGTGCCTGTTCTTTGCTGGAGCAATTGCATATTGTATTTGTGTTGATTCCTGAAATCAAGCTGGGCATTAGGAACCCTGCATAGACACAACCATCAGTTTGGCTCTTAGGCTGTGCTGTTCATGTGCCAAAGCAATGTTTATGTACATTGTATGAAAATGTGGTTGTCTGGGGGAGTGAGCAGTAAAATTCCAAAGCTCTGATGTGTGTTTCTGCCTACACCTGACCCGGGTCTGTTTATCTCCAGATGATGCACCAAATCCATCTGTTTCTCCACACTGAAATAAGATAATTTTACTAAGAATTGACTAAAGGCAGTCTGTTGTCACTGGGGTAACAGTTCTGTGTTGTAACTGCACATCTGCTTTAGCAAATACAAAAGAGTTTTGTTAAATATCTTCAGTGAACCTTTCTGGCTCTTGCCTTCACTCTGTGCACTTGTTCTCGTGAAATCTTAATGTGAGGCAGAGGAGGCCGAATGTGTGAGGTCTTTGTGTTAATTCACGGAATCTCAAGGGTGGAAAGATCCCATCACTCAGGATCTAAGGGCGTCTGCTGTCTCCCTGGCACAGGTAATCCTCTGGGAGAGAGGGTGAATCTCCTCTCACGCTCTATCCCAGAGGAAATGGCATTCTGGAAAAGCTCATTTCCTACAGACTTTAAATCAAGTGGTGGATGATGGAGCTCCAGGATTTAAGTGCTCTCCACCTCTGGAGTGTCTGGCAAGTCCAGCTGATGTGCTTCCAGCATCTGTGTGCCCGGCCAGCGCAGGGCCAGCCAGACTTGGGAGTGTTTACTTGCATTTATGTGGGCCTTGAAAGGCTTCTTAAATTGTGTGAAGTTAATACATTGGGAAATGGATTTTTCCTGCCCACCTAAGCAAGCCTTTAGTGATTAATGCTGTAAAATAAAAACAACAGCAACAAATTCAGTTTTATAATGCGCTGTGGATTTCAGGTCTGTGAAAAATGTGTTTCATAAAAGAAATTTTTCCTCCTCCTAGTACTGTTTCAAAAACACCTTATCTCCAGAAAAACCCCTTGCCTCCACAGCTGCATTTGGATGCTAATGGGATACATGGCTTCATAATTTTTTGTCTCCTTTCTTGAGTTTGTACAAAGCTAAGCTCTATTGCAGGGCAGGAATGTTCTGCTGGAGAAAAGCTGAGCAGAGGAGAGGCTCTGCTCTGCGCTTGTGAAATGAGTTGAGTTTTCTCATCTGTTTTTCTCAGAGAGATGCACCGTGTGCCATAACTACAGCCAGAAAAAGGGAATCCTGAGGTGCAGGGCGAGTTGCCACAAGCTGCGAGAGGCAGCTCTGTGTCATTTGCTGTGGGCACAGCAGGATCGAGGGGCTCTCCCACCCCGGGAGCCATCAGTGACCTCAGTGCTCCTGAGTGACAAATGTCCAGCCGGGCCAGGTGGGGCCCTGCCCTGCTCACTCCTGTCCGAGCTGGGGGCTTGGCCCGGCCTTGCAGGGCTTTATCCCTGATCCACTGGGCTGGATGTTAGCCAAGGCTTTGTCTGAGAGGTTTCAGAGGCTCCGTTCTGAGCTGCAGCCAAGCACACTCCTGCTTGGAAATAATGGCACGCTGCGAGTCGGGATATTCTTCCTGCTTATGGAGCAATCCAGGAATGGCAGGCACGGATTATATGACTTGAATGCTGCACTATTTATGATGTGTGTTCAGCCGCCTAAATCACGTTGGCAGCGTTCGAGCTTCGCCTGGATAATTGATTCAAATGTAAATTGAGTGAATAAATCCTGTACAGCTAAAATATGCCCTCTCTTTATCTTGATTCTTTTTTTTTCTTTGTGCTGAATGGCATAGAAAATAGGGAGTTAGAATCTCATAAATAGATATTTGACTTCCTTTGTTGGAGGCAGGTAGAGTGAGGTTTGTATGGTCTGTTTGGAAATGCTTTACAGTTCTGTTTATTGAATTACGAACCTGTTTATAACTTGGCTTCTGTATTTCTGGTCAATAATCTGCTTGTGGCAATGTTTGTGCTGCTCTCCAATGGCAAGACCAGGTGGTTATTTATTTCAGTAAGTGCACATTAGTCAAGGGCAAAGTATCAGAGAAATTCTTTTTGTTGTTGTTTTTATAGCCTTGGAGTGAAATATTGTGGGGAATGTGTGCCCAGCTGGCATCAAAGGCTGCTTTGGTTTGGGAATCTGCTGACAGGGACTTGAACTGGCATCAGGACAAACCTTTGTGAGCTTTTTGTGAAGGTTTTAAGCTGTTTTCCCTTAAGGCTTCCCTGTTTCATCAGACAAGCTGACGTGCTGACTAACACCAACAAAGCATCGCTCTGGAGCTTCCCCCCAGCCTGGGTGTGTTTAATCAGCAATTCCACAGATGGGAGCTCCTGGGACTGGTGTCTTCCCAGTACAGTCTGGAGGCTCTTCACTCCCTCATCCCCGGAGACCACCGCTCCTGGTTCTGCTCCCGGAGCAAACATTCAGCCAGTGTGTGGAATGAAGTGCTTGGCATTCCTCAGGGTATAAACATTGGGGCATTTTCCTCTCTCAGGGCAGGAATCCCAGTGGTGCCCACACCGAGCACTCGCTCCCTGGTCAGGATTTTGCTCTGGCCTCATCAGCTTTTCCCCTTGCTCTGGCATTAAAAGAATTAAAACACACCGAATGGACCATCTCTGTCCCTCGGGCGTGTCGCTCCTCGCTGGCAGCTCTCGCTGTCGGGCCCTTCAGAGGCACCAGCACCTTGCAGCACTTGTTAAAGCACCCACCTGCCTCCCTTCGCTGCTCTGGTGTCAGAGTCTCTGCGAGCCAGAGCCCACTGAAGTGGCATGTCCATGAAATGGGATGTCCCTAAAGTGGGATATCCCTGAAGTGGGATATCCATGAAGTGGGAATGTCCCTGAAGTGGGATGTCCCTGAAGTGGGATATCCATGAAGTGGGAATGTCCCTGAAGTGGGATGTCCATGAAGTGGGAATGTCCCTGAAGTGGGATGTCCATGAAATGGGATGTCCCTAAAGTGGGATATCCATGAAGTGGGAATGTCCCTGAAGTGGGATGTCCATGAAGTGGGAATGTCCCTGAAGTGGGATATCCATGAAGTGGGATNTACCCATGAAGTGGGATGTCCATGAAGTGGGATGTCCATGAAATGTGTTGCTGCTCCTGCAGTATTTCCCTGTGTCCTTAGTGTTCATGTGAATGTCCAGACCTGTTTTGCATCTCATCAACTTCTTGGCTTAGGAGACGTCCTTTGGCAGAATATCTCACATTTTAATTGCTGATGTGAACATGTATTTCCTCCTGCCAGTTTTCCAGAAGCCCCAAATCCCACTTCAGCTGTGTCTGCTGCAGTCCTGCTTGCTGGAGGGCTGGTGCCTCTGGGACTTCTTTATTTCCCTTCTCTTCCTGCTCACCTCACCGTGGTGCTGGGGCTGCTGCTCTGGGGTTAGGGGTGCAGTACCCTGGGGTGTCTGTACCCTGGGATGTGCTGCCTGTCCCACTCCCAAAGACATTCCAAGCTCCATCTTTCCATGACCCCTCCGCCCTTTCCCCCATCCCAGTCTCCTGGCAGCACTTTGAACACCCAAAGCTCCCCTGACTGTGCTGGACTTTTGGTTCTGCAGCTGTACAGGAAGAGCTTTGTGCCCTGTATCTGCTGCCAGCTGTTGAGCATCAATATTTATAGATTTTTTTTTTTAAAAATACAACTTCTTCTTTGTGCATTTTGTTTATAGGGGGAAAATTGCAAATAGAATAATTCATGTCCAAACTTGCCACTGCCCAGAACTTAAACGTTCCTCTCCTATCTCTGCTGGGCTGCTAGGAATGGGAGATTTTGTGTCTGGCTTCAGAGCCCAGCTTTGGCTGTTTAGAAAACATCCATTCAATAAATCATAAGGGGAGCAGCTGCCGTTCTCTGCTAAGCCAAGGCACATCAGATAAAATATTGCTCATTTATTTGGTTTGGTAGAAATAAAGTTGCTGTAGTGGAACATCATTACAGACTGTTCTTAATTCACCTCAGGGCTATTTCTAATAGCAGCACACAGCTCTCCTGTGACAGCCTGAGTGAATGAGATGGGTGTTTTGATGTCAAGCTGAATGTAAGAAAGGTTTTAGGAATCAAAGCTTTGAAAGAGAAATAACTACTGTTTGTGCTGTGATACTGGAAGAGGTCCCTGTTTTATTATTAGCACTATAGCTATTGAAAGCCCTGACACTTGTTCCTGGGGGATTTGAAGCAATCCAAGCCGTGAAATACTGTTTCAGCTCAGCTTTTTACAAGTCACTGCGTGTCGGTGAAGCCGAAGGTGGCTTTGATCGCTGGTGGAGGCACCCAGGGCTGGCGTTAACTTAATAATATTAGTTTGATTTTCTCAGCTGTGTGGCAGCTGGGAGCCCTGCGACCGCCCAGCCGTGGTGCAGAGCAGATATCTGCTGCTGGCCAAGCAGGAGGGCTGGGGAGAGGCTGGCCAAAGCCTCTGAATTCAGACCTGCTGCTTTGCACAGAGGCAATCAGTGTCATGCTCAGATATGGGGCCACGACATCTGTAGGGACGGTGCCTACTGGTCCGAAAGGATGCTGGAGACTGTTACCTTAAAAATAAAAAAAAATTCAGTCCCAAGATGTCTCATTTCCTCCTTGTGTTAGGACTTGGCGAAAACAAGTGAGAATCCTGTGGCTCTGGAATTGCCGCTGTATTGCAGCAGGACAAACGGCCACTGCCACGGTGTTTGCTGTGTTATGTCCCTAATGCCCACTCACCTGGGGGAGGCAGCAGGTGTTTCACCTTTGGTGTGGAATTCTGCAGAGGGCAGCCTTGGATCCTGCTCTGCCACAGGGTGTTGCTTTGGCCTTGCTTGTCTTACTCATTCTCTAAAAAATAGAGGCAACTGGTGGAAAATGTGTATTTGCTCTAGCTCCCAGAAAAACAGCTTGTGTTTCTGAGAGTGCTCCAGCTCACAGTGCAGGAGCAGGGCTGATTCCTGTGTGTGAGCTGTGTTTGGCTGCCAAACTCGTGCTCTTCCCTGGGGTGGAGGTGCAGTGCTGCCCTCGCCGCCGCTGTCACTTGGTCAAGGCAGCACCGTCACCTCCCGGTCCTGGGGTTTCCTCACGAGCCTCTTCACCAGTGGCTCTGGAGGACCCTGTGTCACAGGCACCTGGGGAATTCGGAGTGAGTGACAGGATGCTTGAAGAAATGGAGAACAGGAGGGAAGGATTTGCAGGGTGCTGGTGTTACCGGAGCTTCACACGCAGCACATTCCACGTGCAGCAATGCTCCTGCTGCCCATGGCCGTGTTTAACACACCCCTCCCCTGACAGCCCAGCTAGCCCCTGTTTACAACAACTTCTGCTGGAAGAGAAAAACCAATTGCATCCTGAAATAGCAAAGCTGGAGGAGCAGAGCTCTCCTGCCAACTGCTGCCGATGACCTTGATTCTGTGTGTGAGGCCTGCAAAGTGTTATAATTCAATGAGAATATTTATACTGAGCTGCACGGCACAAGCTCAAAGATTCCCAGCTCCTCATTTCCATCTGACTAATTTCACATGGCAAATAGGGGAGTCAGGTTTTTTTATTCAGACTCTCTGCTTCAAGTAAACCTCCGGAGTGCTCATCTCCTGTGCATAAAAGTTGCTTAAAATAGTGGTGATGAAGCTGTTTAGTTCAGCTGTATTTCTGTGCTATCGGTGACTTTGTTAACAGCAGGCCCCTGCAGACGCTGTCCCTTTGATGCTGGGTGCTGTATGGCACATTAAAAATCCTTAACTTGGTTCTAAAGCCTCACTAAAAACCCTACTGGGACTTTGATGTTGAGAAGATTCCACTCAAAGCGCCCAAACCCTGTGAAGCTCCCCAGCCTTATCTCAGAGGCAGGCCGGCGAGCGGCTGCCTTGGGCGAGAAAACATCAGTGGCAGCAAAAACGTGTAGTGATTATTTACGGTCTGAGCATCTGCAGTCAGGAGAGGCTGTGTGAAATCACCAGATCCTGGTGATGCCGTGAAGAATCCTGTTCTTCCTTTTGAAGACAGTTTGGAGGGCTGCACGCTGTGGTTCAGTGTTTGGGTATCAGGGCGATCCAGCTGAAACACCTTGGCGGAGCAGGGGGTGATTTCACCCACAAATTCCAGTTGTAAGCACCTGTGCCCCCAAATGTTTACAAAGGGTCTTTCTTGCTCAGTGCTAAAAGCAACTGTGGAAGCTTATTTAGGTTTTAATTAGTATTGCAGTGAGTTTTTAACCATGACACCTTCCTTGCAGGTGAGGGACACATGGTTCTTTCCCACAGAACGTGGCATGGCCAGGACCTTTGGCATGGCTGTGCCACTGAGTGTGTCCCTTTGTGCATGTGAGGAGCTCTGCTGTGGAGCTTGTTAATGGATGTTGTTAACAGATCAATCTGTGCTATCAAAGTTTTGCTTTTACTGTGTGAGTGAAATCAGCCTTGAGTCACATTTTTTTTGTAACTTAGAATCATAGAATGGTTTGGGTTAAAAGGGACCTTCCAAAGTCGTCTAGTCCAACGCCCTCTGCCATGGGCAGGGACATCTTCCACTAGCCCAGGCTGCTCCAAGCCCTGTCCAACCTGACTTTGAGCACTTCCAGAGATGGGGCAGCCACAGCTTCTCTGGCCAACCTGTGCCAGTGTCTTACCAACCTCATTGTAAAAATCTTCATCCTTATCTCTAGTCTAAATCTTCCTTCTTTTAGGGAACAGACCCCTGTTCCCATCACTCTGAGCATGTATCTGTGATGCTGTAGTGTGAGGTACCTGGCCCTGGCATGTGCCCCAAGTCCCTGGGCTGTATCTGTGCACTCCTTGCCATGTGTCAGATTGATGCCAAATCGCTCTTCTTAGTGGAAGGGGAATTAAATGCTGTCTCTGTATTTTGTCTATATTGCGTTTGGCGCACAGGAATCGATCTGCCTGCACCGGCAGTTGCTTTGAGGCGCTTTACCCCCTTCATGAACCTTCTTCTGCGGAACCTTCCCAGCCAGTTCATTTTCCGTTCCAGCTCCAAAGCCCCAGCGTTTCATCAGCGCCCTCCCGCCGCCGCGCCCTGCCCCGAGCGCCCCTTCCCTCGGTCACCGGCCTCGGGGGTCCCGGCCCCGCGGCGCCGCTCGCGGCCAGCAGGGGGCGGTGCAGCCCACGGGAGCCGCCCTGCGCTCCGGGGGCCGCAGGTTCGAGTCCCGCGGGGGCCGCCCCGCGCTGCGGCCGCCCGGCCGCTCTCCCTGCTCCCGGAGGGTGCTCCGCGCCCTCTGCCTGGGGGTATTTCACCAGCTCGTGGGCAGAACCCTTCAGGCCTGTTCCCAGGTTAGCTCTGGGCCCGTGCACCCCCCGCACTGCGGCTGCTCCTCGCCCCCATCTCTGCTTTCCCTCTCCGGGGGCTGAAGTCTTCGCCCGTTTTTTGCACTGGAATGGCTCTTCGGTGTGGAAGCATGGGGACCCAGGGAGGATGTGTGGGATATGTGGCATCTCCTCGGTGCAGAGGACACGGGGTGGGTGCTCATAAATACCAGCACCAGTTGTAGGTGTGAACTGGGATGCTGAGCCCCGCGGGGGCAGAGGCAGGACAGCCACCTACCTAGCTGGTGTGACCCCGTTCTTTGCCCTCCAGCCTGCTCGGGATTTTAATGCCTCTTTGTCCTTTCATGCCTCTTAGTCTCTGCCTTTCAGAGCCACATCGGTTGTTTTGATGTTTCTGCCCTGAGACAGGACTGACACACCATCAAAAAACTGATGGAAGGGAAATGGCACCTGGGTGAGTTAGACCTCATCCATGCTCATCAGGCTAATTAACTCATCAGCAAGGTTTGTTTAACATGAACTCACTCTCTGGTTTCAGCTGCAATTTCTTTAGAGCAGTTGGTGTCTTCCTGGATATAAGCATTTATTTCCATAACGCTGACTCCAAACCCTGCCTGCCTGCAGGGCTGTAATTTATCCCCCGAGGAGCATCTGGACAAAGCAGGGCACTAATTCTGCCACCTGTGCTGATGATGTGTCCGAAGAGACCGTGTCAAGTCTCTATTAAAAGCTGTGAATAAGACAGAAAGCCTGAAATCTTTACTTCCAGAAGATGTATGAATGTAATATAAAGCTGCTGCTAATTCTTCCCAGGGATTAATGGAGACTATCAAGGACAATTTCACTCAATACTGCTTTTCTTTTTGTAAAGTAAAGCTTCCCCAAACTTCAGCAAGGCAGAAACATGACTTTGAGTCTGTGTCGCTATCCTTCAGTCAAATAGAATTAGCTGTCTTTATTTAAAAAGTCTTTGCTGGCACCATGGTGCCAACACTTTCTGAGGCAACAAAACGGACAGAAATCCATTTTCCAGCCTGGGAGGAAGGCAAAAAATAAATTGGAAGAATGAAGAGTGAGGAGGAATTGAGGCATTCACAGCACTCGCAGTGCGAGTGATTGGAAGTGATGGGAAGAAAGCAGGAGAGGGATTCATTTGCTTAAAACATGGAATCGAAATTGACTTTGAGGTGCACGTTGCATCACTGAGGAACCGGGGCTACCGTGGCTCTGCTGGGGGCGTGCTGGGCAGCGGCAGGAAGGGAGGGATGGAGAGATGCTGCTGTAGGTCAGCTGCTGCACATCCCAGGGATGGCTCTGGCCATGAGCCCCAAACACGGGGCAGACAGCTGGTGTGTGCCCCGTGGTCCATCACTGCAGGCTCCTGGCAGTCCTGCAGGAGGGTCACAACCTCTTCTGCTCGCCAAGTGTGCCTCGTGTGGGGCCAGCTGAGAAAGGGTGCCCCAGGGAAACCTGGAACGGGCCAAACCTGAAAGTTCAGATGCCAAATATCCACTCAGAAAGGCGCTCAGGGCAGCACTTCGGCTGCACCTCAGTCTTTGCAGTGACAGACGCTGACAAAATATTGCAAAACTTGGTGAAGCCAGTGCCTGCCCAAAGCAGCTGGGAAGGGATTCGCAAGGCTGCCCAGGCTTCCCCGGGTGTCCCTGTGAGCCCTCCAGCCCCCAGTGTTGTGTTGGGGAGCTCTGGGCAAGGTCTGAACACACATCTGCAGAAGTGCCTCCATTTTTGCACTGCAGAGTGTCCAGCCAGTGACACTTTTCCATGCATTTCTTTTCCATCTCACCGCGCTGCATCTGACTAATCAAGTTTGTCCCTTTTGGGGGGCTGATATCATTACACTCCTTCTGCTTCCGTTTGCATCTCAGAAGAAGAAAATTTCCTGTCTATGGAATTCCTGGACACATCGATTCGTGCTTATCTCATGGCAGTGATTTTACTCGGCTTTGCTGTTTATGCTCGGCATTGCGGATGCTTCCAGAAATCAATGCCGCTGCTCTCCCTGCTCCTGACAGGCAGCTCCTGGGAGCTGCTTCCTGTGCCTCTGTGTCCTTCTCCCTGCTTTCCCTGCCCAGGCTCTCTGCGTGGCCCTTGCCTGAGATTACGTTCCTGCTTCTCAGATTCCCCGGGTAGGAGCTGCACGGCTGAGTGATCAGACACGGGTACAGCTGGAAAGGAGAGTTCTGACGTCTGCCCCTGCACGCCCTGCCACGGGCCCGGGGTCAGCGTGAGCTTGGCAAGGCTGGCTGTGCTACAGGAGTGATGGGTATTAATTAAGCTGCTCTGCCCTCCTGGGCTGCTGACAATGGGAGCTGCTAAACCAGCTGTAAATCTGGCCCTGGGGATTGTGGGTTTCTGTCAATCCTGGGCTCAAGTCCATTGCCAAAACTTGAGGAGGGTGCAAGTTCTTCAGTTCTTACTAAAACCTTTCAGTTCCTTTCTAGGAGACTCTAGTTTACGTTTTGGCAAATCCTGTTGCTAGAAATTAGTTTTGGAGCCTGTCTGTGGGAGGATGAATCCATCCCAAACCAACCAGAACACAGGTGACTCTACAGAGACAGTGCTGCACGAATGCCGTGTTTCCGGTGCTGAATTCAGCGTTATGCTGCATTGGGGAGCTCAGAGACAGCTCCTTCCTTCCACTTCCCTGAGCAATTTCATTAACAAGAGTGGGGCAAAAATCTCCCCTGAGCAAGCCAGCTCGCAGTGAGGCAGAAGAAACAGAACAGCAAGTGACACTTTTCCATGTGCCTGTTTTCCAGGCCCCGGGCTGAGCTGCCCTGGCCAAGGTGCCCAGCATCCTCCCGGGGCAGATCCGGTGTGTTGCTGTGTGCCCCAGTAAAATGCTGGGTAGGGAAAACAATCCATCACCCAAACTTCAGCGTTTCGGAGACCAGGCTGGGAGTTCACAGCCCCGCTGCAGTCAGCACTTAAAACTTATTTTGTTCTCCCCCTCCCCTTTCCCGGTTTCTGTTCCAGCACAGCAGTTTGCTGTGTCATTTTCCTCCCTGAGTGCTTTCTCCTCCCCCTTGAGCTGCCGCCTTCTTGTTGGCATCAGGGAGTTACTTTCCATCGACGTTTGAGCTGAGCAGTTCATTAATGTTCATAGTATCTGTTTGGAAGCAGTCTCGGACTCCTAGGACGTGTTCCTGGGAGGGAAAAGGCTGAACATTTGTACAAAGCAGCTCCATCACTGGCTGCAAGTCCTGCCACCAGATTTAGGCTTTTCATCTCAAGACGGAGGATTCAGTTTATGTATATTCTTAATAAGGAGTTACTATTTGCCCATTAAAGAATTTTAACAGTCTGAGGTCACTCTTCTTAGTTTTTAATTTTTATTTTTTATTTGTCACGTGACAGTGAAGAGAAGTTAGGTTCCTGTAGCCTGCAAACCTCTGGAATGTCTCAAAACCACCAGCTGTCATTAAAATGTAGCGCAAAAATTCTGATTTTATTTCATCTTCAGTGTTGCTCGCCATTTTAGTTTGACCTGTATGGTGCAAGTCTCCTAAGTTTTCCCTAGGCTTCCATGGTTCTGAATATTAGAGAAAAAAAAAATCAGCTAATGTGATAATATTTAATAAATTATTACATTTATTTACTTTAATATTACTCTTCTAAAGATCTTGCTGTTTAACTTGCCTTCTTGCAGAACCCCAAGCCTGGGGCAGTGCAGGATGCCAGAGGCTGCTCTGGAGCATTTCTTCTCTGTGGATGTTGGTCTTTCCTTGGGCCCTTCTGCTTTCCAGCAGTTGTGTTGAGACAATCTCTTCTACAATCTCTTGCAATGCTTTATTTTAATATATCTTCCCTTGTCACTGCAGGACTGAATCCAGCCTCCTGGTAAGTGATATCTAAATCACTGCTGCGAGGAGAGGATGAAATATGGGCGTGCGAGAGGGGAGACAAGGGATATGACTGAGGAGGAAAAAGTCACAGAGCAAGAAGAAATATGGACAGGGTGTGTAAAACGGGCTGTGCTCCTCACAGCTGCTGTCACCGCCGTGGTTCAGGTGTGGTTCAGGACGTGTGTGTGGACACGGATCTCTGCCTCTTGCCGTGGAACAACGAGAGGATCCGACGGGAGTGTGTGGCTGTGCTGTGCGTGTGCACGTACACGGCGACTCGGGTGCTTATTGCACACACAGTGGCACTCTGAAACCGGCTGCAAAGCCGCATTTGTTCGTGCTCAGCAGCTGGCTTTTGCCAGCAGTGATATTCCTGCAGCCTGTACACGGCTGGAACACTTCACTGTGGGTGTGTTCGTGGTGACTGCTCAGCCTGGCGCATTCGGATCTTTGAAAGGGGACAAAAAAGGAGCAGCAGGGATAAGTTGCCTGTTAAGATCATCTAGTCCAACCCCTGGTTTTGGGACTAGACTGTCACCTGGCTGAGCGTTAAATAAAACAAGTTTGTGTGACAAGCAAAACTTTGCTCGGTTGAGCCTGAGCCCAGGGCAGCACATGCTGAGGGACTCGGTGCAAGCACTTCGCTGCTGCCGTAAGAACACACTTTGTGCCGTATTGAAGAGCATCCTGAGTGTATTTTTGCTGCCTTCTGTATTCCCATGGGACAACTAGCCCTAAACTCACTGTGCTGGTAGCAGCTTTCTCCTAACTTCAACCTGAATGTATCAGCTTGTGTTTGTTCATGTGCCAGCCTTGTCCCTGCGCCCAGGCAGCTCTCCTCCCTCTCTCCTCTCCTTCTCCTCTCCCATGTTTGTGGACAGTGATTGCATCTCTGCTGCTCCATGTTCCATGAGGCTGAGCACACTGGCCCCTCTCCGGCTCCCCAGCTCTGTCAGCAGCCCTTTGCCTCCCAGTTTGCCCCCCAAGTCCATCCCAGTTGAACACGGGTGACCAAACCCGAACAAAGTGCCCAGATAAGATCTTCCTGGGGCCCTGCACAATGGAAACTTCTGTGAAGCCCAGCCAAGGCATCTGCTGAGGGGTGAGAGTCTCATTCCTGCAGGATGATACTTTCCTTTGAAATCCGTGTTGCAGCTACCAGTGTTCAGTTACCATAAGCGTTGCTTATTCAAAATTATGTTTATCATTGGCTTTGTGCATTTCAATACAACTTCATTTTTTACTGCAAATTCATGACACTTTACAGATCCAACTGAAATCAGTCAAAAAGCTGACATTTATCAGATTTCTGCAACCTCTCCGCATTGCTTTTTGTCAGGAAAATCTTTTCCTAGGACTCCACTTGAAACAGGAATGAGTCTTTTAAGTCTCACACCTCCTGAGGGATTGGCAATAGTAGATCATTTCCTACTCTAAGTCTCCTCGAACCCAAGTTCCTGCGCTCCGTGTGCTGCCTCCCTGCACAGGCAGCCCCATCAGCCTTCCGCCAGGTTTAGGTGCTTCAGTAACTCTCACGATTCCCTAAAAAAGTTGTTTTCCTCGAAGCACCCACTGGATCCACCATTGCAGGGCATCCTTTTTAAGACAAACTGGGGGTGGAGGGAAAAGCAGCATGTGGGTGATCCAGGCCACAGAGGGGAATGGCAGCAGGTCAAGTCAGCGGTGACGTTGCCTTGTATAAATCAAGAGAGGTGGCAGCTGGGTGTTGCTTGCGAGGAGCAGGAGCAGAGGGATGGCTGCTCGTGGGCCAGGGAGGCTGAGTGGAAAAGGTGTGTCTGCTTGGCTGCAGCTTTTATATAAGGGCCACTTCTTTAATCTCAGCTGTGGGGAGCAAAAGGGACATCGCAGAGTCTTGAGGAGTCCAGAGGAGCCTGACTGGAGCCAAGAGCCCATCCCAGCTGGCTGCAGCTGCGTCAGGTAACATCCTCTGAGCACTGGTTGTGTGGTGGCAGGGTGACAGGTGCGGTGGCAGGGTCCTCACTCTGGAGGTGCTCGACTGCTTTAGTTGGGAATTGTGCTGGGCACCAAGCTCCTGATCACCTCCCTATGTCTGCCATTTCATAATTAAATTTATGTGAGTAATTATTAAGTTATAACTTCTAGCTAGCTTATTTTTATCACCTGTACTTTAGTTTATTGCTTTTGAAAGGTAGAAGGAACAAGGAGAATCCTCAGATGCTTCCCTTGACAAAGCCCCACACCAAAACACCCGTAACTGTGCGTGGCAGGGATACAGAAATAGCTTAAACATCAAGTTTGGTTCCTTTCGTGTGAACATTTTGGACCAGTCACAAGGGACGAGGAAAGGCCTTTTATTGACCCACATGTGGAGTCTGTCCATGTGTGTGGACATGAAGAAGGTTCTGTTGCTCTGGGTTTCAGCAGTCTCCTTTGATCCAGATAAAAAGTAAAGGAGGGATTCCTTTCTTGACTTCTTTCCGCGTAATGACACTGGGGTCACCTCTGAGAGGCTTTTTCCTCACTGTCCCCTCTGATGTCTCCCTTGCCAGCAGGGGAATCTTCTGGAGATGATGGTTTTGAAGCTTTTTGGAATCATCTTTTTCTGTGGCCTTCTCTCGCCCTCGCAGGAAGTCTTGTCTGGCCTGTCGTGTGCCGTTAGCCCGCAGGCGATGCAGAACGGTAACTACAGAAAGGCAGGGGTTGTGTTTGCTTTGAAAGCTCTGTGGGACTGTGATGGGGAGTAAAAATTCCTGAGTGTCTTCATCTTTATTTCATAATTCCTCAGGGCTGCAGACTTTGCTCAGAACCCCTGAGAGCCATCACCAGATTCATGGGTCAGGGAAATCTCTTCTCCAGAACTGGGGCATGTTTCAGCACCAAGCAGCCACACAGAATTTCAGGGCTAGATCTGGGTTATTTCCTCTTTTTCTCTCAGTTTCTCTTTTCCATATTGGAACAACTGATATTTGACAAACAGCTGCTGTGAAGCAGACATGATAATATTTGCAATGTTCAGGTTTGCTTCAAGTTGCTTCTACTAAAAAACCTAAAAAGCCAAAAGTAAAAACAAACAGGCAAAAATCAACAAATAAAAACCCCTTGAGAAAGGGGAAATGAGTTGTGAGTGGAAGCACAGCCTCTGAGTGGGGTCGCTGGTGTTCCTGGCAGTGCACAGCCAAACTGTGACGTTCCAGTTGGAGTCTGGGATATTTTCCACTGCTGCCCCTCCTGCTTACTTCACCAAGGGCAGCTTTGGTTTAGTGCATCAAAGTTGTAAAATACCACCCCTATGTGATTGGACTGCATGAAGACAGTCGATGTCTCCATGAGGAGTTTTGGGGAGTGGAGGAGCTTTGCTGTTCCAGGATGGATCTGCCTGAGTGGGGAGAGGTCACTGCTGCCCGTGCTGGTCCTCACGCACAGATGTTTTCCAGTTCTCTCAGATGCCATAATTCATAACGGGCTCATCCACCAGCACCTGCAGGGTCTCGTGGTTCCCAACATCATGGGAGAAGGGGGTCAGCTGAACTCTCCCACCAGCATCACGGAGTAAGTGCTTCATTGTGAGTGCAGCTTCAGCACCTTCAGTGTCTTCTGAACAAGATGAGCTGAGCTGCCCCTGGCATGGTTGGCCTGGGCTGTTTTATTGTGATACAGAAATTCTGACCCGAATAGTGTTGTCTGTGTGATAGCAGTGTGGGTGGCAAGGGACACTGCAGGTTACGGGTGCAGGTGCAGAATGACAGATCTGGTGGTGCTGTTAATGCCTGACAGCACTGAGAGAGGGAAAAGGGACCACAGAGGGAAAAAGCACACGGCTCTCCAAAGTCAGCTTCCACCCCAATCTGGTTCTAGGCTGCCTTCTTTTAGTCAGCTGTCTCTTATCCTTTTTCCTCCAGCCAGAGGTGGCTGGGGTGTTGGGGGTGCCGTAGATTCCTCCCTGGGCACAGCTGCTCAGCTGCTGGAAGGTGTTTTTGGTTTGTGCCAGCCTTTGCTGTTGTTCGCAGCCTGCACCTCATCAAGGTCCGGGTGCCCAGGCTGTCGGTGGTGCTGCTGCCAGGGATCGGAGTCCAGCTGACCATCGGGGCACAGCTGCAGCTCAGAGGCAACTGGTGAGTGGGGGATTCAGGATGGATGTTGAGGGAAACCCCTACCCTGACAAGTTTTACATCTCTTAAGGATTTTGAGGTGTTTCTTACCTGTAATAAAGTCACAGAGCAAAACAGACACCAAATACGACTTGTGGCATTGGTAATAGTCTGCAGGAGATGGAGGAGAAGTCTGTTTCTCCTGGCTTTGGTGAGTTTCTCTGGGTAGAGGCTGAGAGATGGAATCATCCCATTTGCTTTTTTGCAGCTTGGTTGGCCTGCTCTCAGAACTCATTGATATGTTAGTGGAGGTGAACATTACTGCAAACATTAAATGCACAAATTTTGAATCTGGCACGTTCCAGGTTGTCACTGAAGACTGCCTCTGCATTCTTGGGGCCATAAAGATCAAGGTCCTTTCTGGGTAAGTGCCTGTGGATTTATGTTCCCGTTATGTGCATTCCTCTCCTCTTTATCCAACAATACAGTCTGCCAGGACACAGACGGTGCTCAGCTGACACAGAACCAGGCCTCAGGGATGGAATCTCTTTCCTACTGCCAATGCCAATTGCTTCAGTGGAATGAGGGTTAATTTGCCTTGTTTGCCTGTGGAAATTTTAAGATCTGAAGCATGAGGTTTGGTACCTTTCCCAACACACTTTCTCTAGACTTAGCTAGAGAATTGATATCCAAAGGGTAGGAGTAATAGGGCTGGGAGAATTCCAGGAAAACAGGACCATTACTTTCCCTGTTTTTTTACTCTGCCTTTGGCTGCTGTCCCAGGAGAATGCCGGGCACGTGGAGATTCCCTCTGACTGCTGTGGTTGTGTTTAATTCCATGCAAATGTCCCATCTCTTGCTCAGTCTTATTAAATTCTTGACAGCAAGGATTTGCTGACTTCATGTATTGATGAACGCAGCAGTACATTGATCATGGGAAATATTTTCTTCTATTGCTTTTGAATTACTCACTTTTCAGGTTCATCGAAATTCTCCTAATTAATTTTTGCATTATGCATTATATTTCAATCAGCGCAGCAGCTGCTTTGAAAAATGCTGTGTGAGTGAACCGAGCAACACGACTCACCTGCTTTAGGGGTCATGTTTTAATTTTAGCAGGATTAAAGTGATGATTTGCAGGAAGTGAACTCGTGGCGGGGGCAAGGGGAGTGTAGATATACACAATTGACTTAATGGCAGCTTCTCAGATGCATTTGTAGGCAG
This sequence comes from Callaeas wilsoni, assembly GCA_013398955.1. Taxonomy (NCBI): domain Eukaryota; kingdom Metazoa; phylum Chordata; class Aves; order Passeriformes; family Callaeidae; genus Callaeas; species Callaeas wilsoni. The sequence goes on from VWPU01003133.1 coordinate 44,298, forward strand.
AATTTGGGTATAAATAACAGGTGCTCTATGAATTCCTGCTGTCTGCGTCTTGCCAACTCAACAGTCCAGAAATATATTGATTATCAGACAGAACTGCCTCTGTGCTGCTGCAGGCATCGCACGTCCTGAGCGAGTTGTTCAGCAGCAGCGTGGAAATGTCACACAGCAGATTTCTCCTCTTGTTATTCCAGATGCAAATTGTTTGTTCCCAGTAACTAACACGAAGATATTTCCTAACAGCTCCCTCTTCCCTTAACTACACTGCTGATTTAAATACCAGAGGGAGATACCAAACATAAGGTTAGACTGTGAGAGGCTCACTCCTTTCATGCGGTGAAAGCTCCCTGAGAGCTGAAGGAAAATTTTCTTCACAGAAAGGGTTGTCAAGCATTGGAACAGGCTCTCCAGGGAAGTGGTAGAGACACCAGCCCTGGAAGTGCTAAAAAAATGTGGCTATGGCACTTGAAGACATGGTTCAGTGGGGAACATGGTGGTCGTGCAGAGCTGATGGTTGGACTTGATGATTTTAGATGTCTTTTCCAACCTTAATGATTCTGTGATTCTCAGCAATGAGCCCAATTCTCCCCTCAGTGGGGTAAGTGACTCTTTTGTATCTCCAGAAATGATGCTCTGGTGAGCATCAGCCGCAGCACTGGCCCTGAAGGGATGACTGAGTGTTGGAGAATGTAAAGTGAAGGCTGGAGATCTTTTTGTCTCCTGTCCTGGAGCTTTGTTTGTGCTGATTTGGAGTTTTCTTTTTCTTTCCTTTCCAGCTTACTCACCCTGTCAGTGAATGAGCTGGTGCTTCGCCAGCTGACAGCGACTCTGCCCGCTTTGGTACGGCTGAGGATTGTCCTCCTTCCACAGCTGAAACACAGAGATATTGGGAAAAACTTGTTACGAGGTCACAGCAAGATCCACCGTTGCTCTGTGCTGCTGTCCCACATCACTGGCATGTGCCATGGGGTGTCTGTGGGCAGCCTGGCAGCTCCACACGCTGCTGCCTGTCGGGTGATGCCTCACACATCCCCCAGATCAAAGCGTTCCCCTTCAGTGTGATCCCACAGCTCCAGGGATGCTCCACTGCCCCAAGTCTTTCACAGCATCCCAGCCATGTCTATTGCCACGCAACTTTTTCCCTGGAGGGGAAAGGAGGGGGTCTGGGCAGGCTGTGGGTGATGGGGGTGAGGAGCGTTGAGCAGTCGCGTTTCTGCTTTGTGTTGCAGCTCTGTCCCGTGGTCGATATCGTGATGAACCTTGTGAACATCCATCTCCTGAGCACTCTCAATGGTGCGTTGCTTGTGGAGGGTGAGGCACTGCTTCCCTGTGTTTCCCACAGTGGGAATAAGATCCATTTCCCATGAAGAGTCCCTCAATGCATCAACAGAAGTCCAACACTTCTGCAGGGCTGTTGTTGAGCCTGGAGTTCACACCCCACCATTCCAATGAACTGCTCCCACCTTGGCCCTCTTCTTCCATTTTTATGCATCACTTTTGGATTTTTCTTCTTGTTTTTGATGCTCTTTTTGTGCTATATTCTAAAGGCAGATCCCACCAAGCTGAATTTGGAGATGTTCTGGCCTTTTGGAATAGCAGCAAGCACTCCTCAGTCCTGAATGCTTGGATCTGTTTGTGGATGTGGGGGCTGGTGGCCTTTGGGGTCAGGGGAAGTTGTGTTGCTGCTGATTTCCTGGTGTTGTAATGATCCTTTTCCTGTGTGTAGCGGTGATCCCGGTCGGCACAGCAGGAACAATCCACTACCAGCTGGCCAGCATCCCCTATACCTCTGGCAAGTTCCTTGGGCTGGATTTAGATGTAAGTTAAACTGGGCAGCAGGACCCTGGCAGCATGCCTGTGTTGCCTTTCAGTGTGCTCACCTCATCCCGTGGGAGCTGTAGAATCCCACAATGACTTGTCCTCAAAATGCAGCTCCTGAAGTGCTTAGATCTTTATCCAAATCACCACTAAGCGACTGTGCGTGCTTTTCTTCTTCTGCTCTGTGTGCCAACTTACCCGAGTCTGCCCGAGGCTGTGTCTGTTGGAGGTAGCCGCTGGGATGAGCAGTTCCCTTTCTCGTGGGATGAGAAATTTTCCTCCTCTCCCTTGTCCTACAGACCTGGTGTTGGTGCTTTTTGCCTTCCCTATTCAGTCTCTGTGCTGGGTGAATGCTAAATCAGGCTAATGGATGTATTTTTTACTTCTGTCTCACTGTGGGGAAAAAAGACCCCAACAAAAGGCAAACTACTTGCAAACAGGAGAGCTTAAAAAAAAGCAACAGCTGGAGAGAAGCAACTGGGACATGAGCACTAAAGAGGAGCAGGGGCTGAGAGCAAACACTTCAGCCTGTGAAACTCACGCTGCTGCACTGGCTTTGGTGCAGTGACTTCATCAGGAGGAGCCTTTGCTCCCCAAGCCCCCCGGATGGTCAGAATCAGTCTCCTTAGCAAACAGTCGGTGTCAGTGTGGGTCTCTGTGGAGCTGGAGGGTGGCTGATGCCTGGCTGGGTGTGAGAGGTCTGGGGTTGCCGGGTGCAGCATCGTCACCCCTCGGTGCTTGGAGTGAGACCTCAAGGATGAAGTGAAGCAGCGATTTGTAATTTGGACAAAGTGTGTTATTAGCTAATAACACCTCAGTTACGCACATTCAGCTTTATCAGCTCCTGTCATCTGTGAAACAGTGAACTCCTCCTGGTCCGGTGCTTTCCCAAAGCTCTGAGGAGAGAAGGGAGGGCTGTTCATCTGGCACTGGCCCCACACTCCTGTGAGAATCTGAACATGCCTCGAGGCTTTGAGGACTGATATCTGTGTCACCTCTCTCTGCAGGGTGTGGTGAAGCAGGTGGGAGGCAGCACCATCCCCCACGACTCGTCCCCATCCGCTTTGCCCCCTCTGATGGACAGGCTCCTGCTCTTGGTGATGCGCCAGAGCTTCCTCAATTCAGTCCTGACCCTCCTGCTCCAGCTGCCACCACAGACCTTCCCCTGCACTCCAGATGCTGTGAGTACAGCAGGGCCTGTGTTTCATGCCAGAGCGAGTGACAAGGGACAGGCATCGGCCTGGCCTCGGGTCTGCTCAGGGAGGGCTGTTAGTGCATGTCCCTGGGTGTGCGCATGTCTGGGTGTCTGGGTGTCTGGGTGTCTGTGTGTGCTCGCTGGCAGGGGCTCGACCCCAGCACTGCCTCCTCCCTGCTCTTCTCAGAAAGCTGTAATAGCACCTGCACTGCCCAGCTGTGCTCGTCTGTAAGGACACCCCTGGGGACACCTGTTGAGACCAGTTGTGCACTGGTTGTGCCTTGGACTCCTGCAGGCTGTGATCCATTTCAAGCAGTCTGCAAAGCGCTGCTGAGAAAAGACACTGCGTGTCCACGGTGCCATTCCCTGGGTGTTTTCTCCTCCTGTGCCTCTGGTCTCTACTTCCATTGGGAAATGTTAGGGGTCCACACACTGACAGGTGTTGAAAGCCTCTGGAGGACATCACCTTCCATGGCTGGGTGCTATCACCTTAACAGCTACCAGGAATCACCCAGACATCTGGGGAACAATGGAGAGGGTGGGAAGCTCAGGGTGCTGTGTAAGGAGGGGCCCTGGCAGGATGGGTGCTGTTGAAATCAGCTGCAGGGCTCATCGGGGCTGCTGGTGCTTCTGTTCCCACAGTTCTCTGGCGCCAGCCACCTGCGCGAAGCCGTGTGGACCATGGCTCCTGCTGAGGTGAGGAACTTGTTCTGGCACGAGGGTTTGTGTAAACCTCTCCAGGACACACCTGAATGTGCCATCCTGCTCCTGCCAAAGGTTGCCAGACTTCTGCTCCCCTCCTCTTGCACCAGCGTGGCCTGACCTGTCCCCCTGCCCAACCAGCTGACGGGAGTGGGTAAAGGGACTGGGGGTTTGCACAGCCCCTGCCCAGTGCCTGCTCTCCTGTGTGCCATCAGCTGTTCCAGCCTTCTCCTGCTCCCAGAGCAGGGGAAAGTCATCTCCTACAGCTTGCAGGCATTGACATAGAAAGCTGATAAATATCTCCTGTTTCCTTGTCTGGTATGTCCCATTTCTTGGGCACCCTCTGACACACACAGCTCCCTCTGTGTCCACTTTTCCTTCTTCAGCCCCCTATGCCCTCGGCATGGAGAGCCAATCTGTGCTGCTGGACCTATTTGCTCTGTAAATTTGGCTTGTCCAGGGTGTGTGTGACCTTGGGGAGGCCCTGTGGAGCTATGGGGCTGTGAGAGTCTGCCCAAGGATTGCCAGTCCCCTGCCTGGCTGGTGTGTGGGGTGCCAGCAGCCACCTCCATGCGCCCCTAATTCCCACAGTGCTCCGCCTGCCGTGGGACCAGTCCTCTGAGCATCAAACTGATGTTGAGAGGGAACCCGCTCATCCTCTTGGAAGAAAACAAAGCCAGTGTCAAGCTTTCAGTCCTGATTCAGCTGTTCAGTAACCACTTAGATGGGTCCATCCTCAACTTCTTGCTGCTGAAGGCCGTAAGTGTGGCTGGAGCTGCCTCTGAGGGGTGCAGCGTGCAGCCAGCTGGGTGAGTGGTGGCTGGGATGGGGATGTTTCCGTGTGCTGATCCTCTCCCTCTCTGCTTGCAGGACCTTGCTCTGAACGTTCGGGTGTCGATTGTGGGGGGCAGGCTGGTGCTGCAGCTGGCCCTGGGCAGGTGAGCTGTCCCCTCATGCAGGTGGGGACATTCTCTGTGCTGCAACGTTGGCTCTGGGGCCCCTGACTTGAAATGTTTGCTGTGTCTGTAAACCAGACATTTCATCTCGTGAATGTGAGAATTTCATACCTGACTGATGGCATGAGGTGGATGGGGTAGTTCAGGAAGCGTTGCAGCAGTTGGAAAGTTTTAAGAGGCTGGAGCAAAAGTGTGTCAGTTTTATAACAAGGAGGAATGAGGTAACCTGAATAATTGTAAGACTGTCAGCTTGACTTTGATCCTGGGCAGTGGCTCGAAATGCCTGATATTGGACATGAATGATAAAGCAGTAAAGGAAAGTGCTGTCATTAATGCCAGTCATGGTATGATTAAAGATTGGGGAGCATTCCTTATAGCGGGAGGTTTGAGGATTTTGGGCCATTTAGCTTGTCAAAGAGCTGGATTTAGAAGCAAAATTGGCATAGCTTGTATGCAGCAATATAGGGAACAGAAATGCGTCAAAAGGCTTTTAATTCAATAGACAAGGGTATAACAAGATTCAGTAGAAGTATAAAAGAGAAATTGAAAGTGGAAATAAAGCATCCATTTTAGGTATGGATAGTCGTGTGATTGCAGTGATAGATGAGGAGCTGTAGCAGGTCCTTAAATCCAGACTGGATGCTTTTACATAGAATCACAGAATGGTTTGGGTTGAAAGGGATCTTAAAGATCATCCAGTTTCAGCCCCCCCTTCCACGGGGTTCCAGAAGCTCTGATCTCAGGTGGCCAGGAGCTGCCTCCTTCCTAAAAGTGAATAATATGTGCAAGGAGAGGGAAGGCACAGCCAGGAACTGTGTGTGCCCTGCTGCAGTGCTGCATCATTGACAAGCAAATTAAAATTAGGTGAAGCTTTTATTTTCCTGTTTTCTTTTATCTCTTGCAAGGGTGCCAGTCCCTGTTTCTTGTGTTGCAATGCAGGTGTCCCTTTGTGGGTCTCTGCCCATGGGCTGAGTAGCCCTGTGCTTGGAGGTGGCCGGGGTCTGGCTGTGAGCTCTGGCCGGTGCCTCGAGTCTGACCTGCTGTTTGCTCTCCTTTCCCTGCAGCACTTCCCTCTCCTTGGAGTCTTCTGATGTTGGCATCAGTAATGTAAGTCTCTAACTCCAGTCTGGGCTTTACTGGGCAGGGAGAGCAGCCAAGCGTGATGCCCTGTGGCTCCGGGGGAGGGAGGGAGCCAGGCAGTGGCTGGGGATACTGTGATGGATTACCCCTGCTGATGGTCAGAGCTGTTAGCTGCTCCGTGGTGTAGGTTGCAGCAATTCCTCTGTTTCTTGGGATTTTTTTCGCCTTCTGCCTTTTCCAATAAAGCAAATGTAAAGCTGAAATCTGTTTGTTTATTCACCTCTGCTTGGGCAAAGCTCACATTGAGCTGCAGAAGGAGTGTCACTAGGCAGAAGTTTTTCTAAAGGAAGGACTGAATACAAATTGAAGAAGAAAAGTAGATTCGCTTAAAAGAGAAAAGAGACTGTTTGTTCTTTTGCTGTGTCAGTGGGCAGTGGTTTGCAGTCCCAAGGGTCTTGCTTGCTGCTGTCACGGGCCAGGCAGCACTGCTCACGTGGTTGTTCTTTCTCTGATTCAGATCTCCATCCTGAAGCCCCACTGCAGCAGTTTGCTTGTGGAAACATTCCTGCCTGTCATCAACGGTAAGGTGACCAGGATGGCTGTAATGCTGGGAGAACTTTGAGTTCTGGGCAAGGAGGGAGGAGGGAGTCATGTGCGTGTGTGTGTTTGTGTGTGTGTGGGTGTGTGGGTGTGTGTGTGGGTGTGTGTTTGGAAGATGTACTAGGAGTGCTGGAGCCATTCAAACCCTGAAATCCCCATTTTGAGGATGTAGTTGAAAGTCCAACCTTATATTTTCACCATCCCACCCCAGCATCAGTTCTGGCAACAGTCAGTGATGGAGAACCTAAGGAAAGCCAAGCACACAGTGATGGCCCCGAGAAGCTCTGCTCCCTGTGACCTCCCTGGAGCAGCTCTGTCATGGTGTGAGCTGGCTCAGCATGTAAGGACCTGTCTGTCCCCTGCAGGTGCCCTGAGCATCGGGATCCCGCTGCCAAAGGTGCTGCGCATCCCCTTAGTGAATGTGGATTTTCAGATAAAAACGGTGAGTGCTCGGATGGGCTGTTCCCTCCTGTAAGGCACCCGGGCTGTTCACAGGACCCTGCCAGTGGTGGCTGGGTGTGCAAGAGCTGCAGATTTTAATCCCTGAAAGACTGAAAGGGCTGCTCTGTCTGACGTCCCTCAGGTCGGGGAATGCTGCCTGAGCATGTGATGCCCACACATGGTGTGGAGCCAGGTGCATCATGAGCAGGGCTCAGGCCCTGGGGTAGGTCCCAGTTCCCTGTCCAGGCCCTCTTTTCTCTCTGGAGAACTTAGTGGGAGCAGCTCTGATGTGGATCTGGGAATTCAGGCAAGCCCTCTCCAGTGGCACCATTCAAAGTGTCTTGAATTGCCCCAAATTCCAGCCCTGTTCACTCTGGAGGTGTCGCGGAGAAGCCAAGATATTCCCCAACACTTCCCAAGAGTTCTGTGCCCTCCTTATTACAAACTGGACATGAGGACTTGTGCAGGAGAGTTCTCTCTTTGCTGTGTGTCGTGAACCAACATCTCTCGACGGGAGATAATGTGTTTGTGTTTCTCCCTGCTCTCCTTCAGGGCCTGATGGTGTTTCTGGTGTGAGCTGTGGAGCCCGAGGCATGGAGAGGGCTGTGGGGGCAGAGAGAGAAAGAGAGCAGCGAGGACGGAATGCCAGGACCAGCATTATCTGCTTTTCTTTCCTAAACTTGATTCAAGATTCTTGATAATATTTAAGACACTTTAAAGTGAATTGGCTTGTGCGAGTATGGTTTGACACTTGTGTAAGCCAAACCTGACCGGCAGCTCTGTGTACAAATATTTATTTAGAGAAGTTGGTGTGATTTTGGGGTCACAGTCACAGCAGTTGCATGTGCTGCTGCAGTGGAATTGGGAAATTTTCTCTGAGGTAAAACTCCTCCTGATAGAATGAAAAAGTGAATTTGTTGCACGTGGCTTCTGGAGTGAATCTCCCCATCCTTGTCCAGGAGAGTGTGAAGTGCTGAGCGGGAGCTCAGAATACATTTGTCATGTAACTCTTTTAATAAATGTTCCTACATTTTTAGTGCTTGGAATGAGGTTCTGGTTTCTGATGCTTCTCAGAGACAGCTTCTGTCCTGCCTCTGCTCTGGGATCTTGTTCCTTTGTGACAATCAATATTTTGGGCTTGGGGTTGAAAATTCTTCCCACTTGAACTTCCTGAGAAAAAAATTGAATTTTCAGTGGCTCCTCCTGGCCTGATAACCTGCGGACCAAAGCTAATCCACAAGCAGAAATCAAAATTAAATCAAATTTCCAAAGGTCATGAAGCATTTCCTAATAGAATCTGGATGGAAAACTTCCTTACCGGAGGACCGAGAGGTCTGATAGCCCTGGAGAACACTCGTCTGCCTGCCAGAGCCACATCTGCTTAGGCTAATGTCACAGCCTATTGGTCTCTGCATGTCACAGTGACAAGAATCCCATCATTTTGGATTTTAAAAAGTCCAAACGATTCTGGATTAAAAAAAATACAAATCTCAGGTTTTAAATGGCCTCTCCAACACCTGCTTTTCCCAGCACGGGATGTTATTACGAGTGTGTTATTTACTTCTTGTGCCCCCAGAGGTTGTGGCAGTCTGGCACTGACCAGGTGAGGGATGGGGCAATATTCCACTCTGCATTTCTGCCTGAAGGTAGCAATAGTTCAGTATCTGTGGGGCCCAAACCTGTGGCTGCTGCATGAGCTCCCGGCATCGCTGTGAGATGCTGCAGAGGAATCGCTGAACACGGCAGAGAAGGTGCTGGACCCATTGGGAGTCCCTCTTTGTGTGAATTGGCCAGCGCCCTCCTGAGCTGTGCCAAACACAAACCTGGTGTCACACACTGTCACCACATGGGCTGGCCTACCTTGTGTCCAGCACAAGGGCTTTGGGTCGGTTGAAGTCCATGGTAACATTGAAGATGAGTGTCCTGGTGAGTATAAAAAGCTCCTTTGGTTCCCAGCACGGTGCAGGCTGATGCTGCCTGTGGGATTGTGCTCCTCAGAGACTGTTCAGCTGCTGGTGACATGGGCCTTGCCCTGGCCCTGGGCAGAAGTGATGCCCCTGTGATGACTGTGCCACACTGAAGCAGCAGGCTGGGTACAGCCCCATCGCCAGCTGGAGTGAGGTGCCAGCAAGAGTGAGTGCTGTGGAGCATTGGAACCTGCTCAGGAGCCAGGAGCAGGGAGCTCAGATCCCATTGCTCGTGTTCTCTGACACCAGCGTGCCCACAGAGCTGGCAGAGCAGGCTTTGGGGGTCTGTGTGACCCTGTTACCTGGAGGATGGGATGAGGGGCCCCAGCAACCTGTGCTGGCAGCTGCTTTGTGCCACTTCAGGGCTCCTGCCCTGCTGGGACTTGGTGTCTCCATCCATCCTTTTCGCCCACAGGTTGGCAGAACAGGCTGTGTTGATACAAGGGTTTTTTTCTGGTTCCTGAGCAAACACCTTCAGGACAGTAAGTAAAGTTTAGGCCCTCTTTTCATTCCCGTTTGGCCATCACTTCTGTGTGCATTCTGCTCTACTGGGAGGCATTCATTTCTCTGGCACATTACAGAGGGCTCTGCGATCTGGCACCGTCCCAGGCCTCTGCTTGTCTTGAGAAAGAAAACAGTGTGGCGAGAACATGTGATGAGAGCTTGCTGCTGCACAGAAGAGGTGCCCCTGGAAAAGGTTTTTCCTTTCGAGGTCTGGCCTCCATCATGCTGCTCATCACGTGGGACTGAGGGGGAAGCAGCAGAGGAGCCTTTTCCAAAGGAAAGGGCAGCATTTTCTCAGTGTTACTTGTCACTTCTGCAACTTGTACTTCTAATGCTCTAAATTTCCAGTGGCTTCAGAAGTATATCCAGAGCAGGAAACTGCAATCCAGAGCCCATAAGAGCTGGGACAATCCTGTTCAGGAATGTTTCTTTAACAGTGGTACCTTGACAGGCTGGAAAATCTTTTGCTGGGTGAGCAGCAGGAGGGCTTCCCAGGGACTGGCCATGCTGCCAGCTGCACATGGGACTTGGAGTTCTCCAGCCCTTTCTCCAGCAATGCCCTGGCAAAAGCTTCATCGCTCTGCTCCTTTGTGGGGGCTGGAGAAGGGGCTTGTTCCCCCTGCTCTGGGGTTTGAACCATCTGGCTGGTGCATGCTGCTCCATGTGCCAGCGGTGAGGGAAGCTGGGTGTCACCAGGCAGCTCTTCCTTCAGGACTGCCCAGGAAAGTGATGGATTCTGTGTTTGCCAAAGTGGCTACTCCAAACAATTTTTTTCAGCATTCCTTTTCCCTGGCTGTGCTGGGGGTCTCAGTAAATGCGGTGACTGGAGGGAGAAGCAGAAGACCCTCGTTCTTCAGCATGAGCCAGCTCTGCTCTAAGCCTGTGGCTATTCCCAGGTAGGGCTGGCAGTTGCAGGTGCAGCTCCTGAGACTCCAGCCCTGCGCTGGAGAGGCAGAGTCATGCAGTGAAGCTTGGAGCCAGAATATTCCCCACCAAAGAAATGCATCTTTTTACTACTGTAGCTTACTCCTTTTGGGAAACTGGTTTAACATATATTAGTCAAAGAATAATGGTTGCAGCTCTACCAGGAAACTTTTATTAGGAGCTGTTCCTGCTATGGCCAACCTCGGGCATTAACGTCATTAGTCAGGTCTCCACTCCGGGCGTATAAACCTTCAGGGCTCTTTACTCCTTGCAGTAAATCAACCTAGCTGGTTTTGTTTGCTTTCCTATTTCTGAGCCTTTGAAATACAAGGTTTTGAAGTGTTTTTCAGCACCTTCAGAGGCTAGAAATGATGGGTATAGTTGTAGCAAGTGAAAGCAGATGTAGATGTAATTAATAAGGTTTCATGGCTGGGGTGTTAACGTGAAGCATCACCATGGGAGAGCTGAGGTGGGAGCTGCATGATCAGGGGTAAGGATGCTCTTCCTGGCTGCACAGTCAGGGATGAGGATGCTCCTGCTGGGCTACGTGCTCAGGGATAAGGATTCCCCTCCTGGGTATGAGCACAGCCATGCCTTCACCCTGGCTGGGGTAGATGCCAGCAGCACCCAGTGATCGAGTGACTCGGGCAGCTTTTGGAGCTCTGTTACCACCCACCCTCCCCTTTTGGATGCCTGTGTCTGTGTGTGTGTTCTTCCCCCCCTTTATGTTCCTGAACAACTGGGAGATGTGTTTGGTCAGTAGGAAAGAGCATCCCAATGCCAACGACTGCGGCGCCGGCGCAGTGTGATGCCTGCAGTCACCCCTCATTCAGCATTTTCTCTGTGATGAGCTTTCTCAGAAGCAAAGTGTTGAAAATATAACTGCCTTCAGGTCTAAAATTAGAAACCATTCTGCAGACTGATTTCCTCCCCCTCCTCTTCTTTCTGACCCAGGAAACTCACCAGCTGTAATGTTCCCATAGTAACACGAGACATGGAGGAAAAGCAGATGAAAAATCTCTCGTTGTAGGGGCTATGTCGTTCTGCAGCTGAGAGGCACGAGTCTGTTTTGTATCCTTGTAAATGAGTGGAATTAATTAAATGTAGGGTCTGGACGTGATGGGCAAAATTCATCTGTTTATAGGTACAAATTGTTGAGGGGGGAAAAATGTCAATAGTCACACCAGGAAATGCAGAATTAGAGAAATGTTTAATTAAAGCATGGAACGTTGTTACAATCCATCCTCTGAGCAACAAAAACACCAGGAGCAGGGCTGGAAGAGAAAGGTGCTAGTGCAACACCGTTATTATCCAGAATATAAAACCATGATGTTTTAGTAAGGCAAGAAAAAAGATTTTCAACATTTCAAGCAGTGACAAACCACGGAGCATGATGTGAGAGTCAACTGAATGATTTTGCCACTGTTTTACTCCAGACACTGCACTTCACTCCCGAGTGCTCGCCTCTCCAGTCCTTGCCTCTAGCTGGAGGTTGCAGGGGATCAAGACATAGTCCTGAGCAGGGAAGGAAGGAAGGAAGGAGGACTGAGCATGGTGCCAGTGTGGCTCCATCAGCCCACACACGGCTTCACCATCACCACCCTCGGACACAACCACTGCCTGTATCCGTGGGGCTAAAGAGGGGCTCAGCCTACTACAATGGAACTTGGTTCTGCAAGTTACCAGGGCTGGATGATCAGGCTCTGATTTACTCCAGAGCTGGGAGGTTAGCATTGCTCCCAGGCTTCCTTTAAATCACGCACAGCAGGGAGCAACTTAAATGTCTTATTTCTTACCTTGTGAATTGTGATGTTGACATCGGTGTAAGTGAAACTGGCGATGTGGGGCAGGAAAACACCTTGTCTCAGGACCACTGAGAAAAAGAGGGAACGTTACCAGCTGGGTGCTGCCTGGGTCCATGTTGAGCATCCCACACGGCAGCACGCGCAGAGCTCCCATCTCCTCACCATTTATCTGGGCTGGCACTTCCTCACGGATTGTGGGCAGGAACAACTCCTCCAGCAAGGCAGCCTGCGGGGGAAAGTCAGAGGCAGCTCATGGTGTGGGGCTAAAGCAGGAGGAGAGGGGCAGAGACCCATGAGAGGGTCCTGATGCTCACTGCCCCTCTTCCCATCCCACCCGGACTCAACTGTCCCTTCCACCAGGTGCAGCAAGCACTCAAAGTCAGTATTTCCATATTTCCCTGCTGGCACCCGCTGCCCAGGATGTCTGGGGCAGCTGAGGGGAACCAGGCTCTCAGAGGATGGTACCAGGAGTGGCCACAGCTGGAGGTACCTACCAGTACAGGACCCACATCAGAGGTGGCCAGGCTGAGCTCGATATCCCTGGAAAAGTAGCAGAGGAGCTGCTGGTGCTGAGCTGTAATCAGCAGTTTCTCATTTCCCCAAACTCCCCATCTGGGCTCAGGACCTTTGTGGGAGTGTGGAAGCTGCAGTTCCCACTTTTCTCCCTAGCCTTGTTTCTGGAATTTCACTATCTTCCTAGGGAAGAAGCTAGTCTGCAATGCCCAAACTCTAAAAGCTAAAACCCTCCCCAGACCGCTTTGCCTCTCCTTTCCCTGCTGTGACTGGGAAGTGTCCCCTTCGGGCTCCCGCGGCGCAGCCGGGGTCATTACTCGATGGCTGCCACAGAGATGATCATCCTCGTGTCGGCGACGCTGAGGTGGAGCCTGGCAGTCACATCCTGTGAGGGGAACAGAGGACGGGATCAGTGCAGAAATGGCCCCACTTTGGCACTGAGTGGTGGGGTGTGATGAACCCATCCGTGTGCTGCCTCCTGCATCCTGCATGATGCCACGCAGGCAAACGCTGCTGAACAGGAACACTGTGATGGAAAAAGGCTGAATCAGCCCCTGCAGTGGCTTCAGTGGGGCCAGGGCCCAGAGCAGAGGCCAGTGCCTGGGGGCAGCATGGATACACTCGCAGCACACGCTTCCCAAGCTCGGCATGCTTCCACACTCACCACGTTCACACTCAGGAAGCTCTGGAAAAGGGATGCTCCTGCTCCAATCTGGGCAGTAAGGAAAAGCTTCACGATTGCTTTGTCTTCCTCCAGTACCACATGAGGTGAGCTCCGGGTCACAGCTTGAAGCACCACTGGGAGGTCCTCTTGGAAGAGGGAGCCCATCTGCCAAGGGAGCGGGGTTGTTTCTGGGCATGGCAGCCATCCCTGCGTCCCCAGGGTGGGGGACACTGCCTGAGTTGGGCTTGTGCCTCTTGGGGTTACAGCAACAGCAGCGCACCTGAGTGATCCTCTCAGCCAAGGTGGCAGTGGTCAGCGAGCTCTGAAACACAAAAGCACAGCTCGTGGTCAGACCCATGGTTGCCTGGGGCTGCTGCTCCAGGGCTCGTGTCCAGCGTGGCCATGCAGCCCCTCTGATGAGCACCATCCCTCCCCTGGGTACGTGCAGGAGCCCTCCTCACACCAGCCCATGCCAGGAGCAGTGTGCAGGTTACTCCTCATGGCAAACTCTCCACGCACTATTAGACCAGGAATAATTTTAGGAGCTTGGGGGTGAGGGGCTGTGACTGCTGCAGGTGCTTGGACACACTCTCATTTCTGTGCAGGCCATGTGGTTCCTCCAAGTCATTCCCAGGGCAGGGCTGTCCCTCCAGGTGTGTATCTCCCACTCCTTCCTTCCTCCCTTGTTCCACTCACCAGGAGACTCACGTTGAGGGCTCCAGACTCTTCCAAGGCAGAGAATAAGCTGGTGTAGAAGTGCTCAGAGAAGGCCAGGATGAGGTGGGAAGGGCTGGAGCTCGCTGGCTCGGGCATGCTGAAAGGCACAGGGCTGACTGGCAGGGGGATCACTGTCCCTGCCACTTGGAAAGTTGTCTGCAGGGACACAGGCAAAAAGAAAATTAATTTCAAGTGTCTCAGGGCTGTAGCACTGTGTGGAAGCAGCTTTTCCAAGGACTGGAGCTGAGCGGTAAGAGCTGGAAAATGAGGACTTACTTGCAAAGAGATGATGATTCCCTGCTCAGAGTACATGGGGGAAGCCAGGGGCTGGTACTGGACTTGGCAGCTTGGTGTGATGGGGAATGGAGCTGCAAATGGAGCGGAGGGATGCTCAGGAAGAGGAGGGAAGGAGTGACAGGATATTGGCTCTGGGAAGTGTCTGGGTTTCCCGAGTAAAAAAGACAGGGAAAGAGCTGGGCACAGGGAGCAGGTCCCCAGGGAGATGATGGCAGCAGAGCCTCTGCTGCTGCAGGGTAGGAATTTGTCCCACCTCATAACCTGCTCCAAAATGATCCTTGAAACCCTCAGTCCATAATGGGACTGAAAACCAACGGCCCACCTGCCAGAGACATCAGCCGTTCGTTTGGAAAAAGCAGCAATTTGGAGACTTCCAGGCAAATCTACGGAAAAAAGAACAAAAAGAGAGGTGATAGATGAACATGGGGGTCTGTTGGCATTGGGTGTCCCTGGACTGCCCTTGAGGCGGGCGTTGCCATCGGCTGGTAGCAGGAGCCAGGGGACAATGGCAGTGTCCAGTGAGCACGGAGCTGTGGGGGAGATCTGGAAAAGCACCAGGCAGACATAAGGTGCTCTAATTCTTACAGACCTGTGCAACGCTGTCTCATGCCTTTACAAACTTTATCTTACTTTTTCAACGTTGATCTGCTTGTCCACGTCTGATCCCGAGGACTTGCTGGGTGAAAACAACAGAACAGAAGTTAGGAGAGAACCAGGTCAGCCAAAGGTGCTGAAGAGTTTTTTATCTGACCCCAAAGGGATCCAGAGACAGAATTACCATTGTCTTCTATAATCTCTTAAGCTATGATTACAATTCAGAATCCCAAACCACTGGAGAATTGCCACTGGACTTGCAATAAAAGCATTGCAGCTGCCCAACTCTAAAAATACTGCTCCCTTGTGACAGACTGAAACTCTCTTAAAATGGGAAAACCGCCCCAAAGGTAGAGCAAGGTTCCTCCAATGAAGATTAAGTTTTAGTGTTGGCCTTTGTTAGCTTTGAGGGCAGTGAGCAAGTCTCCATCCAATCACCTTCCTGCCTGGAAACACTTGTGCCTCAGTTGCTTCTTTCACCTGTCACCCAAATCCCACAAGGAGGAAAACTGTGGGGCTGACCTGTCCATCTCCTCGGTGCTCTGCACCTCCTCCAGGGTGGGTTTGCAGTCAAAGGTCACCAGCTCCAGGTTCCCTTCAGGGTTCATCTCCACGTGGAGGTCTGCCAGGATGGACAGCCTCATCTCCTTGGTGGTTGAGCTGTGCAGGGGAGGAGAGGAGGAGGCTGGAGCTGGGAGATGCTCCTGGCCACACTCCCCCCAGGCTGCCCTTGCTCTCACTCCAGCCAGGAG
Organism: Callaeas wilsoni; assembly: GCA_013398955.1. NCBI lineage: Eukaryota > Metazoa > Chordata > Aves > Passeriformes > Callaeidae > Callaeas > Callaeas wilsoni. The sequence continues at coordinate 59,824 of VWPU01003133.1, forward strand.
CTTGGGCTGGTTCCAGCCCTGCAGCGCTGGCACTCACGGGGCAGATGTGATGCCGAGGTCCACCTCGATGCTCAGCCGCATCCCGGTGTCGGGGATCAGGGTCAGGGAAAACTTGTCAACTTTGACAGAGGTAATTTGGTTCTTGCTAGAGCAGAAAGGAAGGTGTTGGGAGACCAGCCCAGACCCTGAGAAATCCCAAAAGTTCACAAGAACTGCACAGATAAATCCATGCCCTGAGGGCAGCATGGGTTCTGCTACCCTCAGACACCAATGAAGGAAGCCAGGACCTCATTTCTAAACCTCCTGGTCTCCAGGAGCATTTTTGTTCTTGCTGGCAAAGTGCCTTTTGTGACAATATTCCAACACGAGTGTGAACCAGGGGTGTGGCAGCAAAGCCTGGGCAAGAGAGGGCAACTCACCTACTTGGGGAGATGGGAGATGGCTCTGGGGCTGGCGGGGCCATGAGGTCCTGCCTGAGGACTGACTCTGCATGTGGCTTTGAAACTTCAGCAACTGTGAAACAGGGCAGATGTTTTATGAGAGTCTCTGGAGCTCGTGTCCTGATGGACAGCCTGAAACCCACCTAGGTGACACACTTCCATCCCTTACTAGCCCCCCGCTGCTAGCAATGGGCAGGGGGTGAGGCAGGTGAGCTGGGCAGTGGCACAGGATTCTGGTGGCAGCGCTTGGTGTTTCACCACTGGGCTGGAAGGTGTCACTGCGTCCCCTCCCTGCTGCTGGCGTGGGAGGTGTGGGTCTGGACTTACGGTATCTCAGTCCAGAGGGCGTGAGGATGCCGCCACAGTCGGGTGACCTGGTGGTGTGAGCTGGCACCAGGAGGCTCAGGAGGATGCTCAGGGTGCGGAGCATTGCCATGCCGGCACCTGGAGGAGGAGGAGGAGAAAGAAGAGGAAGAAGAAGAGGGGGAGGAAGAGGGCACCCACAGCAGCCTGGTCAGAACAAGATGGCCCTTGCCTGGCCACTGAGGCACGGAGATCTGCTCCCTGATTGGAGTTGTGGTGTGGAGCTTGTCAGCTTTGGTGCAGTAACAACCCACAGCTCTCATGTGGTGTCTTAAAAGCATTGACAGAAGGCTCAGCCTTGAAGAGCCTCCACAATCTTGCGAGCTAGAACAGTGCCTGCAGCAATATCTCACTTGCTCAGGAGCACAGAATGGCCACAACTGGTATAAAAACAGCAAATAAACAGAAGCTAAAATTAATAGAGGAAGGAATGGAAGTTATAGAGGAGTTATAAAGTCAAATGAAAAGGTGAAAGTGTTATCTGTCTCTGAAAAACATTTGGGAATCATTTATAATGTCTGTAATGCTCTTACAATGTTACAAAACCAAGTAATTCAGAAAGTTTAACCTGCAGAAAATACACGTATTTATCTCAGTCTTTGCAGAAAACATCACTTCTGATGAGTGCCGACCCTCATGGAGACACATAAAAGTAGGTAGGAGCATCGCCTGTATCAAGCTATTCTGTTTGCAAAAGCATCTTTACCTCTCCTGGCTGGTCTTCCCCTTCTTCTGACTTGGTCTGTGTCTTGCCGTGGCCACACTGAGGAATTCTGCTGATTTTATATATCCTCCCAACCAAAGCTGATGGGGCAGGAGTTGGCAAAGAGGCCTGGGAACCAGGACACTGGGGGGACGCTTTGTTTTCTGTACCATTTTTATTGTTTCCCCTAGAATTGATTACTTTGGCCATTGACCTGGCGAGGTGAAGGACTGAACAGCAGGTGCTGGGGCAGCTTGTCTTCACTGTGGTGTTCCCAAGGAGCACAAAGAAAGGCCTCTGGGTGGAGGGTGCCAAGAAATCAAACATTGCTAGAAAGCAAACAGGTGGGTTTCTTTGCTCTGCAGCCACTCTTTCTTCTGAACACCACAGATGGACATGCTGAGAGAGCTGGAGTTACTCAGCCTGAAGACGAGAAGGCTCCAGGGACACCTTAGAGCCCCTTGCAGTGCCTAAAGGGGATCTAAGAGAGCTGCAGAGGGACTCGTGACTAGGTCGTGGAATGACAGGACAAGTGGCAATGGCTTTGAACTGACAGAGTGCAGGCTTCTGTTAGAGATTAGGATGGTGAGGATGGTGAGGCTCTGGCACAGGTTGCCCAGAGAAGCTGTGACTGCCCCATCCCTGGAAGTGTTAAGGTCAGGCTGGATGGGACTCGGAAAAGTCTAGAGGAAGCTGTCCCTGCCCATGGCAGGGGTTTGGAATTGGATGAGCGTTAAGGTCCCTCACAACCCAGACCATTCCAGGATTCTGTGAGAGGCTGTTTTGGTTTGTGTCACTCTCCTGGCTGGGCAGCTCAGACCAGAAAGGATGAGATTAGGACACAACCCGAAGGCAATCCTGGCAATTTATTAAGGATGTTCTCCAGTTCCATCAGGCCTGGGTAAGTCTGTTGAAGGTAACAGAAGTGTTTCTATTGGGTTCAGCAAGTTTTAGACCAGACAGAAGATCTAAGTGGCCCATGTGCAATAATCCCTTCCTCTCTAAAACCCATTCCCAACAGGAAGCCACTGGCCATATTTGTTACAATTAGCTGAAAATACAGTCAGTGGCATCTACTCTCTTTGATAATATCTCTACAAACAGTAAAACCCTTCATGGGAGGGAATAGGAGTTCCTCTCCTTCCTATGCTTGATGTCCATCGTGTTCTTCTGGCTTCCTTTTGGCCTGGAGGACAGAGCATGGACCACCTGCAGACACCACGTACGCACACCCTCCATGGCCTCACCAGCTCTACTTCGCGCTCCGTGTTCTGACTCCCCCCATCCCTCCCCAATACTTGTGACCTCAGCTTTGAGGCATGACCAGTCTCCCAGAGAGGGTTGAGTTGCCCACTTTGGTCTGGCTGCCTTGGCAGTGGGGTGAGGTGCTCAGGGCTTGTTGAAACACCTGCAGCCCGGGCAGCAGCCATTGTCCTTTGTGCATCGGTGACGTGAGGTACCGGCTGCTGGTTACAGGTGCATCTTGACACGTTCAAAGCCCTTGGCTCTCCCCAGCACTGTGCTACTTTCTGGCTCAGCATGACAGGGAAATGCCAAGGAAAGCAGCATTCCAGCCACGCTGTGCATTTCCATCGAAGGCATCCTGGAAGCAGTGTCAAGAGAAAATATGAAGATCGAGCAGCCTGCCAAGGGAGAGCAGGATTTACACTTCCACGCTGATGTAGGCAGCCCATTGAGAGGCAAGAAATGTGTTCAGAAAAGTAAATCCACTGAGAAGGTTGTAACACTCAGACGAGTCCCCTGCAGCCATGGGAGGTGTTTTGTGGGATCTGACTTTGGTAGGGACACGGACACAGCCTTGGAAAGTCTCGAGAAATGAGTCTTTGCTCTGCTTTAGAGCAGCATTTGGGAACTTGCCCCTGTGATTCCTTTTTCCAGTGCAGGTGATATCGACAGTTCTCCCTGAGATCGGGGATTTTCTGGGGAGCGTTATTATCTCTTCCAGCAGTGCAAGGGTTGGGAATAAGCCGCCACCACGGTGCTTAGAGGTGGATTTTCTCCTCCTGAAGAGCTGTTCTGGACCTGATGATGCCTGTGGAGGCTTAATTAGATGTCAACTCACAGCATAATGACTGATCAAGTTACTAGCACAAAAGTGTCTTTCTGGCATGACGTGCTCCTTGTCGGGAGTTATCCATAAATCTTACACTCCTGTTAGATAAGATGTAAATCTCCTTGTCTGGGCTTAGCAGCGGGCCACCGAGCACAGCTCTGGGAGGGAGGTAATGACGGATTAAACCTCATGACTAGTTTTATACAGAAATGAAGAGAGGAAATAAATTACTTTGTACTGCATTACCTCACCAGGCTGAGCTCCCAGAGCTGGGTCCTGCTGGGTGGCCACAAGCCTAAGGGGCAGCCACAGGGACAGCAGAAGCCTGGAGGAGAGTTCTGTGCAGTCTGTTTGCAGTCTGGTGGGGTGTGTGGATCTCCCATGGTGGAATTAGGAGAGGATTGGGGCTGAGCAGCCCATTCTGTGGGCAGGTGAATGCTTTTCATCCTCATTCCAACCCTGCCTGAAATCAGTAAGAATATTATTGAGGTTATCACAATTTTCACTGGGTTATCCCCCAGCTGAGCCCAGGTCCTTCCCCAGTGTTTGCACAACCCCATGAACCTTTGGGGAGCCGCTCCTCCAAGAGTCACAGTTACATGTGGGTCTCCAAGAGCAGCATTTACCAGTGCTCATCTTAGGTTTCTTCTCTCTCCCACTTCTGTCTGTACCATGTCATTAAGCAGATCAGGTTTTTCCTTCGGACTTGGTGCACAAGTCTGTTGGCTGGGAGCTCTCATTTGGGACCTGAGACTGAGAGCTTACCCAGAATTTCAAATTTATCAGTGAAATTATTTGTATTGGCAGATTTTGGAAACCCTCAGGGACCAGCTCACACAACAGCATCACCCAGCCCTTTAATTCTTTCGTTTCACCTCTTTCTCAGTCAGGTTTTATAGACTGACTGTTCCTTACCTCTCTCCAGAAGATCAGCAGGGGTCCTGGGTGTGTTGGGATGGAATATGTTAATAATCATGTTTTATACGATATGGTGGGAGCGCTGCAACCCCTCGCCCTCCAGCACACGCTCCTCCCTGGGGGGCCTGTGCTGAACACCTCGTATTCCGCAGATTCTCCAGCGGTCTCAGTGGCTCTAAAAGGGAGTGATGTTCTGCAGAAAATGGCAGAGGAAGCCGTGAAAAAAAAGCCGAACACCAAACCCATGAAAGGCATCTCGGGGTGAGTGATGAGCCGCAGCCTCGCACTGCGAGCGCCGAACTGGGGACAAGCAAATAAAAGTGGGAGGTTGGGAAGTGTCAGCCCGGAGGCAGCCACGAATCACTCTCTGCTAACAAGTGGGATATTAAAGCTGGTGATTTCCTGCATGGTTGTGTCTACAAACACACGGAGAAACTGTAACTTAAAGGCAACAAAGCGCGTCAGCTCCTGCCTCAGCACCGTCCGGAGCAGGTGTCATAGCTCTGCAGCGTGGGCGGCTGCCCAGCTTTTGTTCGTGATGTCCTGATGAAACCCCAAATTTCTGGAGGATCTGAGCTGGCCCTCCATCCCCCACATCCATGCTGGATGGGGGCATGGAGTGGTTTTGAATGCCAAAACAAATTTTTCCTGATTTTTTTTCAAAATTAGACTGTGTGATTTTTCATTGGGAAGAAACATGTTTCTAAATTTAAAAGTAGTTTTAAATGAAAAATTCGAACAAGAAGGGGAAGGAAAAAGTAATGAGAATATCAGTGAGAGCTGACTTTGCTGTAAGCATCAAATCCCAGGCATCAGGCTCTGACTGCTCCCCTTTAGCCAGCTTTTTTCCTCTGTCTTTCCTTCAGGCCGAAAGTGAAAAGGTTCTATTTCCTGATGATCTCTCTGGTGTTCTTCCCTGGCTCGGGGATTCTTCATGGCTTAGTCCAAATGAGCATTGCTGGGAAAAGGTGAATGGGAGCCAGTGCCCATGGGGAGCACGGCTGAGGGATCTGGGGAACTCACTTGTCCCTGGGGCTTATCTTGTGCTGACCAAACTTCGCTCTGAGCAGCTTTACAGAAGGAAACATGGAAATTGCTCTGGTTGCAAACCTGATGGCCAGAGGGTGGCTGGGTCAGGACACCACGGGCACCCCGAGGTTCAGCCTCAGGAACTCCCACATCACCTTTGTCAATGTTAGAACCAAATCCCCAGCAGGTAAGTCCCAAAGGACACATCGCTGGTGTGCTGGGATTGACAGTTCCTCAGGGGCAGGTAACAGCACTGTTAGATATTTCAGCCTTCAGGTTTGGATTTCCACAGCACACAAATAGTTTTTGCATTTCTTTTTCCCACGAAACAAAGGTTTTATGGACAAATTCAGACCAGCTGTAGTTGTGCTATTCCATGCAATGTGCATATTTGTCTGTTTTGTACTCCTAGATGGTCAGAGTTTCTTTTAGGGATCAAAATCTTCAACTTCATTTAAAACCAGAAGATGGCATTCTTGAGAAAAGGTTTGCAAAGAGTGAAAACACGTTTTATTAGACATGAGGCAAATTTTGCCCTAATCCATACCAGATCAGTTTCTTTAGCGTGTGACTTTCCCACCTTTTGATCTTCAATAAATAATTACTGCTGGGTGCACGAGGGCTCTGAGGGTGACGTGTTCTCCCTGCCCAGCACGCGACCCAAGTCATGAGCGAGGTCCTTCACAGCACCCTTCAGAAAGCGCTGCCAGCTCTGGTAAGTCCCATCCTCCTCCCATCCTTGTTTCTGAGAGATCATCTCCTCCTCCCTCTCCTCCTTCTCCTCTTCTGCCTCCTCTGCCTCCTCCGCCTCCTCCTTCTTCTCAGTGCTCTGTAACAGGTTTCACAGTTTTGCCACACAAAGGAGCTTTCAGACTGGTGAAAAGGAGCATTTCCAGCCATTCCTGGGTTTATGCAGCAAATGCACTGGTGCTGCTGGAAGCCTCCTTGTCCCAGCCTGGCAGGTAGGGATGTGGTGCTCAGACAGAGCTGCCCTTGGGGTTGAGCACGTGATTCCCAAAGGCTTGTCAAAGGGCAGCCTTTGCAGCCCCCTAACATGTCATAATGTCAGTCCATTTTAGTCAGACACCTGTGGGGATCTGGCCCTGCTCTTCGCTCAGCTTAAGGCAGGTTTAATCCAGAATAACCCAGTTCAGCCAGGGACGGAGAAAACTGAGGCAAGCCCTGGTCTGTGTAACCAACAGTGGAGGCTTCTGGAGTTTGTGGGTAGGATCTGCACTGGTCTGGCAGCCTCAAGGCTCTGCTCCTGCCAGAAGCATCTGTGCAAGGTTTTCTCACACCTTTCTTCTCACCCTACAGCTGTGTCCAGCTGTGGATGCCGTGCTCATCCTTGTGAAGGCAAAAATGGCCACCATAACTTGTAAGCTGGCATCCATCCATCCATCCATCCATCCATCCATCCATCCATCCATCCATCCCTCCCACCCATCTCCTTCCCTTCCCCTGTCAAAGGGCAAAGTGCTGATCTGGTAACTTCTGGTTAGTTATCCTTCTTTACTTCCATGCAGCCGAAATCCCTCTGGGAATTGCTGAGACCCTCCAGTACACTTTGCTGAACCCCCCCACTGACCAGTGAAACTTTCACAGAGCTGGATGTGAAGGTGGGTGCTGCTGGCTGGCACTGGGTCTTGGAGTGGTGACGTTCCTGAAATCCGTTTTTTCAGAGGTGTTGATTTCCCCTCAGCTCAGTGTTTCCTGTGGAGTTTGTTGCTCCATTTCATTGCAGAGCAAAGAACTCAGCACCTGGTCCAAATGCAAATCCTGGAAAATCTAAGAAAATGGGAGATGTGGGGCAGCAGACAGGGATGTTGTTTGGGAATATGTCTGTGTGAGGAGTCCTGCGGGGATGGAGCAGTCAGGAGGGCTAGGATCCTGGTGGGGACGCCCTTTTCCTTTTCCTTTTCCTTTTCCTTTTCCTTTTCCTTTTCCTTTTCCCTTTCCTTTTCCTTTTCCTTTTCCCTTGCAGCGCAGCAATTTGGAGGCAGAGTTTGATGTTTTGGAAGAAAAGCTGTGCCTCTCCCTTGATCTGCAAAGATAACGTGGCTGCTGCTCTCCAGTGCCACCACAGCAGAGGGACAGTCCCTGTGTGTGTGAGAGGGCACACAGCGTGTGCACACATCTCACTCCTGCGTTTTCATAGAGAATATTGTTTGTCTCTGCCTGAGTTTTTTACCGCTTATTCTAACAGTGGGTTAAAAATAGATGAGGGTCACCATGACATAATCCAGCTGACCTAAAACCTGGAGAGATGAAGTTTTCCTGGTTCAGGGCAGAGAAAATTCCCTCTCTGGAAGGTGACTGGTGGAGCCCCAGCACCACCAGTGCCAGAGGGGTTCTGGAGGCCAAGATTGGGCTGAGGAGTTTGCAGAGGGAAGCAAATGATGCTGAGTTTTCCTTCCCTGCAGTCTGCCTCAGGTGGCCTTGGCTTCCTCCCCCCTGGGGATGTTTGATGTGAATCAGGGGTCTGCACAGAGCTAGGATTGCTGCTGGGAATCTCAGTTTGCATAACACTGTACCAGGAACTCTCTCCCCACAGCCTCTCCAGCTGCTTTCATTATCAATACCAGATTCATTTTAAAAAACCCCACAGGAAAACCAGAGTGAATCCTGAAAATGAAAACGTTATTTCAAGGAATAACATTTCAAAGAATAACATTTCAAGGAATAACAAATGATAAATCAGCCTCCTAAACCATTTTCCCACAGGCACAAATGCTCGGAAGCAATCCCTGCTCCCAATGAACCATGTGCATTCGTGGGAGTGTTTTGGCCACCAGCAACTCTCCCTGGTGTGGCACTTGTGGGGTGGGAGACCTCCTGTCCCCAGGAGTGTCAGGGGCTCTGCTAGGACAGTCACTTGCAGCCATCCCATTGCAGCAGACCTGGAGGGGGGAAGTGCTGGGCAGTGCCTCCAGTCGGGCTCTGTGTGCCCAGTCCCTCAGAGGCAGGAGGGATCTGCCTGCATGGACAGAGCCACTGCAGAGGATGCAGACAGCTTCTCTGAAGCCTCTTGGAACATTGTTCCTGTCGTCAGGCTCAAACCCCCTTGCCATCACAGTTCTCTGCCTTTCTGAAATCTCAAAAAATCAACACATCTCCCTCAACCACACCTAAACTCAGCTGAAATGGCAGTAAAATTCCCCCCCTTGCAGCTCCCATTTATCTACTTAACTCATGTGGGAAGTACGCCAAAAGCAGAGACTAAACTAAAATACACAAACTCAAGAATTCCCACCCTGTTAAACTTCCCTCTGAGTATTCCCAAAATCCTTTTGTAGGCAGGGAAATGCTGGAGATGCTGGCAGTGCCCACCATGGCCAAGGTGTCTCTGACAGTGTCTGCTACTCGTTTTAGGGGTGCTGTGTGCAGGGATCCTGTCAGACCTGCTGGGCAGAACCTACAGCATCAGTGGGGGCAAGGTAGGGACTGTGGTGGATTTGCCATACCCTGGGTCACCCCTGGACTTTGTGCCATTAGTCCATCACACACAAACACAGAATCAACTGTTAAATCCCACCCAGGTGCTTTTTGCTGCTAAATCCACAGAACATGCCTGCCCATGCCTGTCGCTGAGACCTGAGGAATGGGGACTCTGTGGCTGCAGTCCCCAATCCCCGGTGCAGCCAGGGGTCATGGGAATGGGTGGGGGAGGGAGCAGCAGGGTGCTGGGCTTCCTGGGGTGTCTCTTCCTTTCTTTGGCTTTCCAAGAGTTTGACTCCACAAACTGAAACAAAAAGACCTCATGACCCCACAGTGAGACTGTTCTGCTGTGCACTGCCAGAGCCAGCTGGGCATGGCTGGGCAGAGGCCGTGTGTCCCGAAAGAGCTGATCCCTAAATAAATCACGTTTGCATTGTCAGGATGCATCATCCACACCTCCCACAAGTCAGGGGTGCAAGAAAGTGACCCTGTGAGAGGTGGGAAGTGTGCCCAGGGATTAGGACCCCAGAAGGAGTTAGGTTCAGGCTGGTGTTGGGATTTATCAGCTGCTTCACTGATATTGATCCTGAGTGTGTAACTCACTGACTCCTGGATAATTTCTTGTCATTAGTAAGTCAATAAACAGCTTTGATCCTGACTTCATCGAGCTGACATGATTCGAACATCTTTTCCTGATGACAGGAAGCTGGCGCTGAATCGAGGATTTCTTTGGAAAGACTGTTGTGTTTTTAAGAAATTGCCCTCAGGAAAACCTGCTGGGGAGGCAGGCTCCAAGAGCTCCGTCTGTTCTCCACAGGGATTTGTTCTGCATCACGTGCAAGGAATCATTCTCCTTGGGAGCTCTCAACAGTAAGGAAGGAGCTGTAAAACCAGCTCCCCATGGAAACTGGGGTTTGTGATGCCTCTCTTCATGTCACTGCAAACATGGGCCAGATTTCCCTTACTGTTCTTGCGTTAGCTAACAAAAAAATTTTGTTTGAGTCTCAATCCTTTGAGCAGAGCAAAAAAATTAATCCAAATATCTGTCCACAGATTTCCTACAGAATTTGAGGCTGGGAATCTCAGGAGCCCCTAGTTAATTTTTCATGAAGCAGCCCTGCTGCCAAGCCACACTGTCATGTCACTGGTACTGGTGACCTGGGCTGGATGTGCAGCCTTGTCCAGCGCTCTCCCCTGGAGCCCTGATCCCTCAGCAGCAGGGATGTACCAGCCTCTCAGTGGTCCCAGAGGGATGGCAGGGCAAACCTCGGTTTCCTCACTCAGGCAGACAGGCCATGTCTGAATGATGCTATCAATGGGAGAGCAGAGCAGATCCACCTCATTTTCCAGCCATGGCTAGGACATTTCCCCAGCCTGCATTGACCAGAGCCTGCTGACCTCCTGCTACTATCAAGGTCTCAGATTCTCAGGGATATGTGCCCCTTCCTCTTTGCCTGGCAGCTCCATTTCAGGTGGTCCAAGTGCAGAGAACTGAGGCGAACATGTCTGTTCACATCAGTCCTATTCTTCTCCCTTTGACCAAATCCGTTCTGGTTTACTCCATGTTTCTGTCCTCACTCAGTGATTTGGCTTTGTGTTCTTGGGGCTTTGAAAGTCACTGTAGCGAGACTTGGACATTACCGTGTCATTCTCTTTATGGGAATCTGCTTCGGTTTTTCCAAAATATCCAATGGTCAGAGACCTCTGCATTCAGCTGCTGCTGGGGAGAAGCCAAGTTACTGTCATGCCTGAAAGGTCACTGCAAAGGAGCTATTCCCAGAGGTGCCACCCTGCCCCTTCCCTGTGCACTGACCAGTATCAGGGCTGTCTTCACGGTAATTCAGGTTTTGGACACTGGCTCCCGGAATATGAAGCAATTCAGGATGGATGATAATACCATCTTGTTAACACCCTCGTCCATCTTATCAAAGGTCATGATCTCACCATGACAGCCGGGCTTTGTGCTCCAGAGGTCCTGGCTGATCAGGTTGCAAGGAAAGTGACAACTCCTTCAGTGCTTTGACATCTTTGCCACCCCTTCCTTGGCCTTTAACTAGGGTATTTTTTCAAAGCTGGAAATAATGTGTGTCCAAAGCTGGCTAATCTGCTGGAAATATTTATTTCCAAGTTTACAGAAAGTATTAACACTAAGCAAGCAATTTTTTGGATTATTTTTCAGCAGAGCTGGGGAGCAGCCATCCCCATCTACTCCTGTTGTCAATGAGGACATCAGGGAGTGAAGAGTTCACCCCAGTCCCCTCAGCTGGTGCATTCTCCCCTCAGCATAGACAGCTTTTGCTGTGTTTGTCGGGACGTTCTACACACATGGGGACCACATGGAGGTCCTATGGAGGAAGGTTTCTTTTCCCTGCCCCAAAGAGCTGCTGTGCTGGTGCAGTGTCTCTGTGTCTCCTGGGCAGCAATCAGGGCAGGAGCCTGGACAGAGCTCCAGGGAGGAGGCAGCTGCAGCTGTTGCATAGGGTGGTATGATAGGGAGGTGTGCCCACAATGGGACCAACAATCCTTCCAGGACTTCAAACAGACCCCAAACCAACAAGCTCCTGCCTGAGAGCTTCCAGGTCAGTGGCACCAGCCTCTCAACAGTATCTTCCCATTAAAGAACATCTCACCTCCAGCCCTCTGGAGCACTCTGAGCAGAGGTGATGGACTTGGAAGCAATTCCATGCCAGTTAGGTAAGAGCAGCATTTCCCAGTTAGATGGTGTCTCTCCAAAGAGTCTGTCAGCTCAGAGTATCTGTTGGGCTGTGACATCTGATCAGGCTGTGGGCAATTTGGATGGGAATGTTGGGCATGTCCTGCTGGCCTGGACAGGGAATACTTGGCTCTCTTACTATCTCCACAGTCTGTCTTTACACTGGAGAAGGTGCTGCCTGGTTCCTTCATTTATCATAACACGTGGCACATCCCCACACATGGGCTTACTGCTCAGTACTGCAGCCCTGACAACTGCAGAAGTGTGAGCAGCCAGGGGTCACCAGTGTTTTGACACATTTTTTTGTCAGAACATCAATTTTATTTGGAAAAAAGAAAAAAAAAAGAAACGTATTTTATCAGGGCATGACATCTCAGCCATGTCCGCATCTTGACAGGGTGAAAGGATGATATACCAAACCAGGCACCCAGAGCTGGCTGAGTCTGCGCCTACAGGTAGTTGCTCAATGATTTACCTAACTCCTAATATCTCCAAGGAAATATTTGCAGTGGAAGTCACCAGAAACAAGACCTTGTTTGTTTTGCTCCCCACCAATTATTCTGGATGTCCCAAATGACATCACCTGCCTTTTTCCTGCTGTGAAGCTCTATATATGAAGATCCTGGATCCTACCGATCTTCAGAAGACAGGGACATTGGCTGGAGAGAGAGCTTGGTCAGGTAAGGGCAAACTTATTCCTCAAAAAGTGTGCTCCTTGCTTCTGCCTCTGCAAACCTGCAGTGTTCCATTGGGAGTGTTGGCCTTTTAACAAAAATTGTTATTCTTCCCTGCTGCCTGCGTGAATCATGCTCTGAGAAGTAAATGGTGCCTTTCAGTGCAAGTTTGTCCAAAAGAGATGTGTGTGTTCATTGGATTTGCAGTCCTTGCAGAAGAAAGGGTATTTCAGGGTTTTCATGAACAATTATCACTTAAATTATCTTTGGTATAACTCTATTATCTGCCATAGATTTCTAGCTAAGGCGAATTAGACCTCTCACACTTGTTTTGATCCCTTTTTGATGAGTTATTTACATTTAAATAGATTTGGAACAATGAAGTTAATTTTGGTTCTTTAAAAAAGAAAAAGAAGCTACTTCAAGTTGTAGGTCCCACAGAAATATTTCAATGACACTGAAATGTTAAGGTTTACTTTCTCTTTCTTACAATTCTATCAGGTGTTTCCATGCAGAGGGAAGCCTCAGATTCTGACATTTGTGCAGAAATCATGACATTGACACTGAAGGTTCTCTCCTTGCTAGATACATTGGTGCATTTTTATTGTGTAGATGTTGTTACTTTTCTTCTAGAGACAACCATGTTGTCAGAAATGTCCTGTTTTCCCATTCTGTGGCATGCAGGATTTGTTTCTTGGAGAAATCCCCACCCAGAATGGATGCGCCCCAGATCACACAGCTCAGTCACACCATTGCTCACCAGCACTGGGGGGGTGACAGCAGGAAGATCCCAACAACCCCTTGCTTTCCCCTTGGCTGCTGTGGCCATCGGTCTTTGGAGTAACTGGTACTGACATTCTGGTTCCTCCTGCAGGAAAGTGCCACCAGGAGGGTTACTGTCTGTCATCACCAGTGTGATGAGTAGGCAGGAGAGGTGCCAGCAGCTTCCTCCCAGGTTTTGTCTTCCCTGACAGGCATTTGTCCTTTTTCCTTCCTCCCTCCTCCTCTTTCCTCCCTCCATGGGGTGGCGCGCTCTCTCCCAGCACTGCACTCATGGCAGTCACTCCTCACAGTTATCAGGACTGAAGATGTCGGTGTTTTGGACTGTCGTGCTCCTCAACAGCCTGCTGATCCCTTCACAAGTACTTGGAATCACGTCCTTGGTTGCCAGAGCAGATATGAATGGTAAGTATATGTAAGAGATAGGATTTATCCTTCTTTTGAGGCCAGTTCTGCTCTTTTTGTCTCTTGACCATGCTCAGAAAATCAGAAGCTGGTCCAGATCTGCCCATCAGTAGTGGTAATGCAGGCCATTTGCATTTATAAAGCACTTTGGAGATGGCACTTCAGATACTTTACAGTGGCTGGTGCCACCACCTCATTTGTATGAAGAGGGACAGGCGAGGGGAAGGAGGAGCCAGGCTGGCACACCTTGTGTGCTGAGTCCACGTAGTTCACAGTGACCTCTCATCCTGTTCTTCAGGTATTAGAGATTCACCAGCCAAAGGTGTTCCTCAGAGAGCTCAAAGTGGTCTCCTTGGTGGCAATCTGCTCGGCGGTCTCCTTGGCAAAGACGGAGTC
>VWPU01003134.1:0-10836 GCA_013398955.1 Callaeas wilsoni
ATCCTGGGGGGCCGGGATGGGGCGGGGGCCGCTCCCCGGATCCTGGGGGGCCGGGATGGGGCAGCGCCGCTCCCCGGATCCCGGGGGGCCGGGATGGGGGGATGGGGCAGCACCGCTCCCCGGATCCTGGGGGGGCCGGGACGGGGCGGGGGCCGCTCCCCGGTCCCGGGAGCGGCAAACGAACCCGGCGGCACGGAGGGAACGTGCCGGGCTGGCTCAGCCCTGCTCCCCTGGCTGTCCTCGTCACCTCCTCCTGCCCCAGCGGCCACGGGCACCCCAAAAGGGACCCTCTCAAAGCTTTCCCGGGAGCCAGGAAGTGCCACAGCCCCGCAGCTCCTCCTGCCAGCTGCTGTCCCACTCCTCGGGACTCCTGGGGTGACACTCAGGCCACAGATTTCCCTGTTTCCAGAAAAAAGGTGGTGTGGGGTCTGCTCCCGACGCCCCAGCCCCAGCTCTGGAAGCCCCCAAACCTCAGAGGCTGGAAAGTCTCCTAGAAAAAGCCATTTCTGCGCTCACCCTGCTCCAGAGTTCTGCTCCAGTCTCTGTTCCTGGCCACTGCAGGAAACCGAGGAACTCTGGCTCCCATCTGATGCTTTTATGGCTCTCGGAGTGGAACTCCACAGCTCCAGCTCCACACCTGAATTAATTCATCCCTGCTGAACCAGCAGACCCTGCTCTTAAATCAGCAAGGCATTTATTTCAGAGAGAGAGAGAGAGATGGGGGAAAGAAAAAAACCCCTCTCCAAGGGATTTTGGGACACGTTTATGAATACTAGAACACTATAAATATAAAAGGGAACATAAGGAAATGGAAATATTCTCCCAGGGTGACATTTTCAGTCCATTTTTGCTTTCACCAAATTAAAATAGTTGCCTTAAAACCACCCTGGTTTTTATTGTGCCTCACGTGGGCTCTCGACTCTGTAACCTTAAAAGGGTGCTTTGAGGGCTGAAATCAGAGCTCCGTTTTTGTCACTTCTAACAGGAAAAACGATGATTCACACCAGGAAAGGGACCAAACCCCACAGGACTCGGGTCACGGGGAAGCTGCTCTGTGTCACCTGCCCTGTCTCTGGGCTCTCAGCTCATCCGTTTGTCCCAGTATCAGAACTTTCCTCCTTTCTCCAAAGTTTCCCCGAGAAAGAATAAGATCAAAACGTCGTTATTGCCAAGGACACCTCCGTCCCCTCTTATTTTGTCCCTTCCCCCAGCCTGTCCCCTCCCTGAGACCCCTCAGCTCACTGAACCTGCAAAGAGCTGGAAAAGGAAGAAAAACTCCAATTTTTTAAATGTCTTTTGGCCTTTCCTACAAGGACAAAGCTGGGAGCAGCCAGGAAACCACCGAGTCCTCCACAGAGAAAGAAAGTTGATGGGCAAAGGCTGTGCCAGACAAATTCCTGCTGCTGTTCCTGCTGGATGTACCTGCCAGGCTGCCCAACAAATCCTGGAGCACCGGGGAAAGTCACCTTCACTGATTTTCTGGAATTAAAACGCCAGGGAGGAGCTGGGGCAAGGAGGGGCAAGGTGTGGAGCCCCAGGGTGTGATGGGGACGAGCTGGGAATACTCAGAGCTGGGGCAGCAAGGAGCGAACGTGGAAATCCATCCAACGTGAGTCCTGTGACCTCAGAAAGCCGGGCTGGAAACTTCGGTGGGTTCTGCTGTGCCGCAAGAAGGCACCCACACAACCCCATCCGGCAGGGAAACAGGGAACGGCTCCAACACCAACGTCTGCTCCCGGGATAGCTCCTGGCACTCGGGCTCCCTTCCCACAGGGGAAGCTCCAGCAGCGCTGGGAGAGCAGAGGGAGGGGGAGATTCTTCTCCGTCTCCTGGAAAATTAAACCCCCTCCCAACACCGCTTTGCTCCTCACGGAGATAAATCAGCCCCAAATGAGAGGGAAAAAAAGGCCTCCAGAAAAGCAGAGCGCACATGGTGCAGAGCCCAGCCAAACCTCCACCCCCTCCAGGTGTCCAGCGAGGGTCAGGCAGCGGGGTGAAAAACAGGATTATGGAAAAGACGGGAGGAAAAGCAGCTGCTCCCATCCATC
Source organism: Callaeas wilsoni (assembly GCA_013398955.1). Lineage (NCBI taxonomy): Eukaryota > Metazoa > Chordata > Aves > Passeriformes > Callaeidae > Callaeas > Callaeas wilsoni. The sequence goes on from VWPU01003134.1 coordinate 2,049, forward strand.
CACCCATCCCCGCTGTAAACACTCGCTGTCACGGCTTCCCGGCCAGGAGGGAAGCGGACCAAGGGCTGCTCTTTGATGTCAGAAACAGAAGGTCCCTGCTTACGTTGGGGAACTGCGGCCTGACCTCCTCCTCTCCCGGGGTCAGCCGGCGCTTCCCAGTCTGCTCCCGGTAAAGCCCAGCCACGGATGCCGGGCTGGCCGACAGAGCCTGGTGGGAACGGGCACGGGGGAGGAGAGGGATACAAACGGAGAGGCAGCCAGAGCAGATCCGCCCTGCTCCAAACGTGGGACAGCCACAGGGGCGGCGGGAGGAGGGGAAGGTGCCGGGGCAGCGGCACCGGGGATGGAGCACAAAGAACAGGCAGCAGTTCGCTCCCGCTCTGTCGTGTTCAGCCACTCACAGTTAGTGACAGGGACCCCGAAGCCCTCCCATTCCACCTGCAGGGACCCTCCTGGGCAGGGACCCTCCATGGGCAGGGACCCTCCACGGGCAGGGACCTGCCACGGACGGGGACCCTCCATGGGCAGGGACCCGCCACGGGCAGGGACCCTCCCACCAGGCCGGTGCCCTGCCCGGCCTGGGACACCCCCAGGGATGGCAGCCACATCTTCTCTGGGCACCCCCGACTCAGGGGGAACAGTTCCTCCTTAATATCCAACCTAATCCCGTACTTTAAAGCCTTTCCCCTCCTGTTCTGCTGCTCCACGCCCTCGCAAAGCCCTGTGAGCACCACTCCCGTGTGCCAGCAGCGCTTCCACCTGAGGCTGGGAGCGGGAATGTCCAGCTCCGGGGCTGTGGAACTGCTCCCGGGGCTCCGGAACCGCTCCGGGNGCAGCGCCAGGGCTGCGGAACTGCTCCGGGGCTGCGGAACCGCTCCCGGGGCTCCGGAACCGCTCCGGGCGCTGAAGAACCCCTCCCGGGGCTGCGGAACCGCTCCCAGGGCTCCGAAGAACCCCTCCCGGGCCACGGAACCGCTCCGGGGCTCCGGAACCGCTCCTGGGGGCTGCGGAACCGCTCCCGGCCTGATGAACCGCTCCTGGCCTGAAGAACCGCTCCGGGGCTCCGGAACTGCGCCCGGGCGCCGGAACCGCACCGGGGCTGTGGAACCGCTCCCGGGCCGCGGAAACGCACCGGGGCTCCGGAACCGCTCCCGGGCTCCGGAACCGCTCCCGGGGCTCCAGAACCGCTCCGGAACCGCTCCCGGGCTCCTGGGGCTCCGGAACCGCTCCCGGGCTCCGGAACCGCTCCCGGGGCTCCAGAACTGCTGCGGAACCGCGCCGGGACTCCCGGGCAGCCGAACCGCTCCGGGGCTGCGGAACTGCTCCTGGGGCTGCAGAAAGGCTCCGGGGCTGCGGAACCGCTCCTGGCCCGCGGAACCGCTCTGGGGGCTGCGGAACCGCTCTGGGGGCTGCGGAACCGCTCTGGGGGCTGCGGAACCGCTCTCGGGCTGCTCCCGGGGCTGCGGAACCGCTGCAGAGCTGCAGAACCGCTCCCGGGCTGCAGAACCGCTCCGGGGCTGCGGAACCGCGCCGGGGCTCCGGAACCGCTCCCGGGGCTGCAGAACCGCTCCAGGGCTGCGGAACCACACCTGGGGCTGCAGAACCCCTCCCGGGCTCCAGAACCGCTCCTAACCCCCTCTGAGCTCCCCCTCTCCTGCAGGAGCTGCTGCAGCAGAGCTGCCGCTGCTCCCCAGCCGTGCAGGAGGCAGCAGAGCCTCTCCCCCTCCCTGCAGCTCTCCCTGTGCCCGAGCACGTCTCTCCCGGGCGAGGGAAGCGAGCGGCGCCCGCGTCGTGAGCGGCAGCGCTGCCAACTTCTCCTCTGCTGCAGCCAGTGCAGCCAGGGAATGTGCTTGAGCTTATGCTCCCAGCCAAGCCCTGCCATTTGGGAAAGGAATCAGGGAAAAGTCACTTCCAGCCCAAAAAGCCAGGCAGTTCTCAGCTATCTGGGGGCGTGGGGAAGCAGAAATAGCAGCAAAAACGGCTTCGTACCAAACGTGGGGCACCGGAGCGATCAAATATCCCAGCAGTGACACGACAAACACCATTTTTGGACGCCAATCAGCCCCAAATTGAGAATTCAGGTGGTGCAGGAAGGCCGGCTGGACACACGGCTCCCAGAGCAGCTCCAGAAGAGCCTGCAAACGCTTCCCAGCTTCGGGCAGGAGCATCTGGGATCCGGCTAATCCGCGGTTATCCCGGGAGGATTGGGGGCCGACAGCAGGGCTGCTTGCCCTCTTTGGGAAGGGAGGGTGCCGTGCATATGCTCCGTCCCGGCCCTGCAAGGCCAGGGCTGCGGGGATGGGAAGGGATTAACCAGTTCCCTTACACATAAATCCACGTGCGCTGAGCTGCCGGGTGCGTGCCGAGGGCAGGGACCTGGGAGGGCGTCAGGAAAGCCATTTATGTCCATCACATCTTATCTGCTGCAGAGTGAGGCACAAAAACAGCCCCTCCCCTCCCTCCCTCGGGCGTTAATCCTCTCGGCAGGATTAAAGCCTATCAGCCCAGGGCCCCGCAGAGAACAATCCCGGGTTTGCTGGGCGATACCGAGACGGCATCAGCGGGGATCACAGAGCTCGCAGAGGAATTAGAGGGCAGCGAGGCAGCCCGGAGGGGAAGCAGGAGAGCGCTCCCTGCTCGTGGCAGGCACGGTGGCATCTGAGGAGAAGCCGCTCCCGTTTTCACGCCTCGTTAACCCCGGCGCTGCAATCGGAGCGATGCCAGGCCCGGCTTTTCGCAGCCCCCGCTGATTGCAATTACAGGCGAACGCCTTTAATTGGCTTCGCCGCCCAGGTCCTGGGTGGCACCCGGGATTAGAGGGCACTGCTGCAGCCAGCCCGGGCTGTGTCAGAGGCACTTCTGCGGCTTGTCTCTGCGCTTGTCATTTCTTTGTCACCGTCACCGTGAAACCGCCGTGCCCTCTGCTGAAACCGCCACCTCCCAGAGCTCTTCCTGCAGCTCCAGCCCCCTTCCCGCCGCGCTGGCCCCGGGGATCCGGAACACAACCCGGGACAGAGGTTGGGAAGGGAAGGGAACACAGCAGGCAGGGAAGGGAACACGGTCCGTTTAATCCAGGGGGGCACAGGCTGGGCCGGGAGCGAAACAACAGGCAAAGAGCGGGGTGACAGCTCAAAGGCTGCCCAACCGGAGGGGCCACGGCTCCGACACCGAGCCGCCTCCTCCCTTCTCCGTGCTGAGCGCTGAATCCTCGTCCCTGGCGGCCAGAAGGAGGAGGGTGGAGAGAGGATCTGGAGCTGCCCTCAGAGCAAGGCGAGGAGCGGCCGCCCCACAGCTCCACGCCGGAGAGAGCATCCCCAGGCCCAGCCGCTGCCTTGGCACAACTCACCGCTCCGGCACGAAGATTTAGGGGGCCCCCCCGGCAAAGATGAGCTCCAGGGCAGCCTGGATGTCCCCTCCAGTGGCCTGCAGGGCCCGCAGGCTCAGCTCGTCGTCGTGTATCCCCATGTCTCGCAGCTGCTGGAGCTGGGGCTGCCACTGGCTCTGCTGGCAGCAAAGAGGAGAAGTTCGGGGTGGAAGTGAGAATTCCAAGCAGGAAAACCAGCAGCCTTTCCCCCTGCCCGCTGTTCTGCGCCGCGCTCTGCCACCTCAGCCAGCCCCAGCCACGCTGCTGCGTGCCAACAGCTCCTGAGAGCTCCGAGTGACGCTGCAGAGCCCCCAGATCCAGCAGCCCTCCATCCCAGTCCCACCCGGTGCTTCTGCAGCGTCCGTGATGGACCTTCCAGACCGACGCCCTGCCCCGGGAGGCAGCCGGGAGAGCCCCGTGCCCGCGGGATACGGGACTGCGGGGGCTCCTGAGGGAAGGGGCTGGCACTGACCTGGAGGCTGGGCTGCCCTGAGGCCTGCAGGGCGTGCTGCAGGGCCTGGCTGAACAGGTCGTTGGTGATGGGTGTCCCCGACTGGACGCTGGATGACATCGGGGACGTCCCGGAGGAGTGGCCCTAGGAGGAGGGAAGGGATCAGGAGAAGGCTTACAGGAACCAGCAGAGAGCAACACCTGCAGCACCTCCCCATCCTCAATCCCTTATGGAAGGGAGCTCCTCCATGAGGGAATGAAGGGTAGGGGTGCCCCAGACCTGACCCAGGCTGTGCTGGCTGTCCCCTGGGTGCTGGCATCGCATGGAAGATACGGATCACAGGGATTTGCATGAGGGAGGGCAGAGCCAGCTGTGCCAGCCCTGTCCTTGGAGTGGGATCACATAGGGAACTCCTGGAGGGAATGCAGAGCCAGCTGTGCGAGCCCTGACCTTGGAGTGGGATCACATACGGAACTCCTGGAGGGAATGCAGAGCCAGCTGTGCGAGCCCTGACCTTGGAGTGGGATCACATACGGAACTCCTGGAGGGAATGCAGAGCCAGCTGTGCGAGCCCTGACCTTGGAGTGGGATCACATACGGAACTCCTGGAGGGAATGCAGAGCCAGCTGTGCGAGCCCTGACCTTGGAGTGGGATCACATACGGAACTCCTGGAGGGAATGCAGAGCCAGCTGTGCGAGCCCTGACCTTGGAGTGGGATCACATACGGAACTCCTGGAGGGAATGCAGAGCCAGCTGTGCCAGGCCTGGTGCTGCCTGTCCTTGGAGTGGGATCACCCAGGGAATTCCGCCCTCAGGGCATGCAGAGCCAGCGGTGCCAGCCCTGACCTTGGAGTGGGATCACATACGGAACTCCTGGAGGGAATGCAGAGCCAGCTGTGCCAGCCCTGTTCTTGGAGTGGGATTGGATAGGGATACTCCTCCCGGAGGGAATGCAGAGCCAGCGGTGCCAGCCCTGACCTTGGAGTGGGATCACATAGGGAACTCCTGGAGGGAATGCAGAGCCAGCTGTGCCAGCCCTGTCCTTGGAGTGGGATCACATAGGGAACTCCTGGAGGGAATGCAGAGCCAGCTGTGCCAGCCCTGTCCTTGGAGTGGGATCACATAGGGAACTCCTGGAGGGAATGCAGAGCCAGCTGTGCCAGCCCTGTCCTTGGAGTGGGATCACATAGGGAACTCCTGGAGGGAATGCAGAGCCAGCTGTGCCACCCCGGGCAGGCCTGGTGCTGGCTGTTACCTGCGTGCCCGGCGTGGGCGTGTGGGAGCTGCTCTCCGGGGTGCTGGCCAGGGCCAGGGCGGTCGCCAGCTCGCTCTGGGTGATGGGCCGGGGCCCCGCGGCCCCCGCGTAGCCCAGCGAGGCCGGCCGGGAGCCGGACGTGCTGCTGGAAGGCGTGGACCTCGCGCTCTGCGGGGAGGGAGAGAGGAGCCCCAGGTGTGAGGGCGGCGTTCGTGTCCCGGTCAAACCGGGCGCGTGCTCGCCCCCACAGATCCCTGTCCTGCCGCACCCACAACTCCCAAGCGCGGAACTTTTGAAAGACAAACGCCTCAGTGTGTTTTATCCCCACAAAGTCGGCTGTGGGAACTGGCAGGAAACCTTTCAGTCTATCAGCCACCAGCCCCAAACCAGGGTGAAATTGAGTCTGTAATAAAACAACTCCCTGTGGACAGGCACGGTTCTGACCCGAACATCCAGCTTTTCCCACAGAACCCTTTGTCCTATGGAGAGGAAGACTGCAGAAGGCTACGGATCAACATTCCCATGCTCCACCCTCATCCAGGCACACTTTGGCTATGAGGGCGTCTCCTCCGTTCCATTTTCCTGTTGTGCGTTCGGCACTGAGGAAAAGCCTCTCCCGAACGGCGTGGAAGCAGCCAGGATCAATATGTTTGTCTCCACATCCGCCCAGGGAGCCGGAGCAGCCCGCGCTGCTCACCAGAGGGGAAGGGAAAAGCTCGGGGAGTCTCAGGGCTAGAAATGAAACCCAAATTGCACCAAAGAGGTGCTCCACCCAGCCTGGCTGCTTACCTGGTGGAAGTCATCCTCATCGTCAGAGAGCCCCTCAAAGAGAAAGCCACCTGCACCAGAAAGAGGAATACAGAGATGTGGCAAACCGGCAGGAATCGGGAACCAGCTGAGAATCCCGTGGAGTTTGTGGCTGAGCAGCCAGGACAGAGGCCCCGGCACGGAATTCCCCTTCCAGCCCAGGCGCCCTGGGATTCCCTGACGGAGCTGCAGCTCCCCGTACCTGGCATGTCGCGGTAGGAGCCCGAGGCCATGGCCCGCGAGGACGTGTCCGGGGCTGGCAGGGGGGTGCTGCCCGCCACCGAGTGCAGCACCAGCACGATGGCGTTCACCAGCGCGGGGTGAGCCGGGATCAGCCTGCGCGGAAACGGGGCACGCGTGAGGGAGCGCGCGGAGTCCAGAAACCAGCCCTGAGAGCCCTGGGCACAAAGTCCTCCGGGCAGCCAGGGATCCTTCCGGACCCAGGAGGGACCTGGCCGTGGTTCACCCAAGAGCCATGATGGACCTGGCCGTGGAGCTCCCGAGGGCCACGATGGCCCTAAGATTGGAAAACCCAAGGTCCACGATGGACCTGGCATTGGTTCACCCAAGGTCCATGATGGACCTGGCCGTGGTTCAGCCAGGATCCATGATGGACCCAAGTTGGACCTGGCTGTGGTTCACCGAAGATCCACGCTGGACCTGGCCTTGGTTCACCCAAGATCCATGATGGACCTGGCTGTGGTTCCCCCAGGATCCATGATGGCCCCATGTTGGGCCTGGCTGTCGTTCATCCAAGACCCATGATGGACCTGGCTGTGGTTCACCCAGGGTCCATGATGGATCCATGTTGGACCTGGCCATGGTTCACCCAAGATCCATGATGGACTTGGCCGTGGTTCACCCAAGATCCATGCTGGGCCTGGCCGTGGTTCACCCAAGGTCCATGATGGATCCATGTTGGACCTGGCCGTGGTTCACCCCGGATCCATGATGGACCCATGTTGGCCCTTCCCTTGGTTCACCCACGTTGGACCTTTCCTTTCCTCTCCAAGGATCCTTCAGGACCCACGTTGGACCAGGCCTTGGCTCACCCAGGATCTTTCTGGATCCACCTTGGACCTGCCCTTGGTTCACCCAGGATCCTTCTGGACCCCTGTTGGACCTTCCCTCTGTTCACCCAGGATCCTTCTGGACCCCTGTTGGACCTTCCCTCTGTTCACCCAGGATCCTTCTGGACCCCTGTTGGACCTTCCCTCTGTTCACCCAGGATCCTTCTGGACCCCTGTTGGACCTTCCCTCTGTTCACCCAGGATCCTTCTGGACCCCTGTTGGACCTTCCCTCTGTTCACCCAGGATCCTTCTGGACCCCTGTTGGACCTTCCCTCTGTTCACCCAGGATCCTTCTGGACCCCTGTTGGACCTTCCCTCTGTTCACCCAGGATCCTTCTGGACCCCTGTTGGACCTTCCCTCTGTTCACCCAGGATCCTTCTGGACCCCTGTTGGACCTTCCCTCTGTTCACCCAGGATCCTTCTGGACCCATGTTGGACCTTCCCTTGGTTCACCCACGTTGGACCTTTCCTTTGTTCTCCAAGGATCCTTCTGGACCCACGTTGGACCTTTCCTTTGGTCTCCAAGGATCCTTCTGGACCCACGTTGGACCAGGCCTTGGTTCACCCAGGATCTTTCTGGATCCACATTGGACCTTCCCTTGGTTCACCCAGGATCCTTCTGGATCCCACATTGGACCAGGCCTTGGTTCACCCTGGATCTTTCTGGATCCACATTGGACCTTCCCTTGGTTCACCCAGGATCCTTCTGGACCCATGTTGGACCTTCCCTCTGTTCACCCAGGATCCTTCTGGACCCACACTGATGTTTCCACGGTTCTCACCTCCCACACACTCTCCTGGGAGCAACTCTCTGCTGTGATCAACCACATCCAGGTTTGAGCGTCAGCCTGGAGGTGACGATGGCTCTGCCTCCCACTAAACACCCCTGGGATTGATCCAAGTGGTGGATTCCCCTCTCCGGCTGCTGAGGGAGGAGTGTCCCACCTGGAGGTGCCGATGGCCCTGCCTTCCACTAAACACCCTCTGGATTGCTCCAAGTGGTGGATTCCCCTCTCCGGCTGCTGAGGGAGGAGTGTCCCACCTGGAGGTGCCGATGGCCCTGCCTTCCACTAAACACCCTCTGGATTGCTCCAAGTGGTGGATTCCCCTCTCCGGCTGCTGAGGGAGGAGTGTCCCACCTGGAGGTGCCGATGGCCCTGCCTTCCACTAAACACCCTCTGGATTGCTCCAAGTGGTGGATTCCCCTCTCCGGCTGCTGAGGGAGGAGTGTCCCACCTGGAGGGCAGGAGCAGAGCTCCCTCCCCCCCAGAGGGGAGCAGGGACACACAGGGAGACGAGGCGCTTACGTGTCCAGCATGTTGGGGTCTGCGAACACGGAAAACAGATCCTTGTCCTGCAGAACTCCTGAAAAAGAGCAGGAAACACGGTGAGACAGGATGTAAGAAACTGGAGCCAGTCGTACAAAAGCCACAGGGACAGGCAGGAATTGTTTGCCAGGAACTGAGTCACGAGTAAACACCACAAACACTCTTATTGTTCCTCTGGAGCCTTTGTGCTCCTCGAGAGACTCTTGGTCACAGCCACACACCCAAGGGACGGCGCTTTTCCGGCAGATCCCGTGGGTGCTCCGCCTCAAGGGCGGGAGGGAATGTGGCTCCCAGCTCCCCGCAGCCAGGCCGTGACTGCATCCCAAATTCCACCCGCCGCAGACTGGCACCATCCCAGAACAGGATGGATTTAAGGAACCATTTTGTAGCACTTTGCAGCAGGGAGAAAGCATCTATCCCTCCTTTCCCAAATCTTTCTGCAGCCAGAATCCATCTCTGAGGAGAGAGCATCCATCCCCACTGTTAACTGATCCTTCTGAAGCCAGAATC
>VWPU01003135.1:6654-22716 GCA_013398955.1 Callaeas wilsoni
AGGGAAGGGAAGGGAAGGGAAGGGAAGGGAAGGGAAGGGAAGGGAAGGGAAGGGAAGGGAAGGAAAGGGAAGGAAAGGGAAGGAAAGGGAAGGAAAGGGAAGGGAAGGGCTCCTGCAGCTGCCACCGCCCTCGGCAGCTCCGCAGCCCTTCAGGGGCTTAAGCCCGGGCTTAGAGAGAGGGGCATCTGCTTAAATCCTCTCAACTTCAGACGGGCTCAGCTGAGCGCTCCCAAGTTGGGGATGCACTTAAAGGCTCTGCCTAACGAGGAGAAAATCCAGCAGCTGTTTGGCTGCTGGGCTGACCTGGGATCTGAGGCGGCTTCTTCCCTTCCCGGAATTAACAACAGCCCCCAGTTCTGACCTTTCTTTCCTTTCTGTGGGGTCGGGGAGAATAAGGCCACGCTGGTGCACCCGGGGCAGGATTCCCGGAGCATCCCGGGGCTCCCTGACGGGCTCAGCTCCAGCTCTGCTTTGGGACAGTGGCATTCCCGGCCCCTGCAGCCGTCACCCCCATGAGGATGCAGGTTCTGGCTCCTAGGTTTTTCTCTTATTAAAGATGTCATCGTTTGAGAATCCCAGAATTCTAGGATAGTTTGGGCTGGAAGGGACCCTAAATCTCATCCCGCTCCAACCCCCTCCCACTATCCCAGGTTTATCAGAGCAAGAACATTGGGATGGTTCCCGAGAAGCTGCCAGAGGAGAAGCAGCACCGGGCTCTCCGGTGTGACCTGCGGGGAGCTGGGACCTCTCCTGCCCGAGCAGCGCATCCCAAAGGGCCGAGAGCCGGCCCCGGCCGCTCTGGGGAGCGGAAGGGCTGCAGGTGGGACAGGTGGGAAGCGCCGCTCCCCGCCCGGCCCGGGCGGCTCTGCCGAGCAGCAGCGGCAGCAGGAGGAGCAGGAGAAGCGCAGTCGGGGCTTTCCCCGAGCTCCTTTGTGCGTGCTGGGATTTCTCCAGCAGGTGGAGATCTCAAAGCAGGGTTGTGCGCCCGAGGAAAAGCTTCCCAAAACAAAGCCCAAACGGACAAATCCTGGCAATAAAAACTTTAAAGAAAGTAGCTGAGAAGAAAACGCCCGGGGAAGGTGTCGCTTTTCCAGCTGCTACCTGAGCTTCCCTTCCCGGCGAGTGATCCGTACCTTTGCTAGTGGAGAGATACATCGTGTGGAGGAATTAATCTTCTTTTTTCCCGGTTTTTTTTCCTCCTTCCATAGGGTGTAGTGGGCTAATGGAAGCATATAATTACCGTGTTAGTATTAGGGAGCAATATAGGCGCAATAAATTAAGGCTGCTTTGCAATTAGAACCATGAACACAGCTGTGGAGACAAATGGCATATGTGCTAATTAAATAATTTGTCACTTGACTGTTAAGCAAACAATGCAGGCTCTTTCCATCACAAACTCCGTCCCTGGCTGCGGGATGGGCCATTAACGGCCCGGAGGGAACAGATTGCGCTGCCTGCCCGGGCTGGGAGCGGCGCGGGGCCAAGGTGGAGTGGGACAGAAACCGGCCCTGCGATGGGAATTGTCCCAGCTTCTCACCTTGGAGAGAGCAGAGTTCCCAGAATCCCGCAGCCACAGCACAGCCAGGGTTGGGAGGGACCTCTGAGATGGCCCAGTCCAATCCCCTGCCCAGGCAGGGGCACCTGGAGCAGTGACACAGGAACGTGCCCAGGGGCTTTGGGATGTCTCCAGGGAGGGACACTCCAGGCCCTCCCTGGGCAGCTGTTCCAGGGCTCTGCCCCTCCATGGAAGGAAGTTCTTCCTCAGGCTGGGCTGGAACTCGTTGTGTTTGAGTCTCTGGCACCATCCCCTGACAGCCCCTGGGGAGGATTTGCAGGAATCGATGGATCCCCTCTCAGCCTTCCCTTCTCCAGACCGACCAGGCCCAGCTCCCACAGCCTCTCCTCATCAGAGATGCTCCAGANTCTGCGGACTTCACTGGACCCCCTCCCGCAGCTCCTGCTCTTCCTTGATCTGTAGAGCCCAGAACTGAAGAGGACACTCCAGATGAGCCTCCCTGGAGCTGAGCAGAGGGGCAAGATCCCCTCCCTGATCTGCTGGGAATGTCCTTCCCAGGATCCCAGGATCCCAGGGGCTCTCCTGGCCCCAGGACACTCTGCTGGCTCATGGTCAGTTTATCCACCGAGAGTCCAGGATCCTGGAAATAATCCTGTTAATGCACATGTGTAGGATACAGTAATGTAAAAAATAATTCAATAAATCAACACTAAAGTACAAACTGAAAAAACTGAATCAATAAATACTTTATGACCAAGGTGACGAAAAGCCCCCAGGAGTTCAGTATCAGCATCTTCCTCCTTTCAAGCAGAAATTCTTCTGCTGTGGAGATTTTGAGTTCTGTGATTGGGTCTTGTTTTAATGATTTACTGTAAAAACACCAGCTTGGGTCCAGGTCCACCAGGAAAAATCAAGACCGAGAGAAAAAACAAGGAGGGCACCAAGGTACCAGGAGAGCCAAATGCCCACAGACAGAAAACCTGTCATATTTAAAGACCTTTACAGGAGAAAAATGAACTAGAATTATTAGAGAATTACAATAATTACATGGAGAGCTGTTCCACAATAAACCATGGGTGCCTCCTGCACCTGAAAGGATTGTGTTCTGTCAGAAGGTTCAATGTTAAGAGCTTCAGGCAGAAAAGGACTCAAGTTCATTGGATTTCTCCTGTGTGCTTCATTAATTTGTTCCTCAGCTGGTGGCAAGAGCTGGGTGAGCCCTTGGGATGCTTTTTAAATAACAAAAAAAGGTTGGGATTGTTGGGGTGTCTGCGCGGGGCTGGGGCTGGGCTGGATGATCCTCGGGCTGCCTCCAGCTCAGCACATTCCATGGATCTCTGACTCCGTGATTCCTTAGTTCGGGAACGGCGGGAGCTGTGCTCGTGCCGACTCCTCCAGGGAAGGAAATGGGGGAAAAGCAGAACAAAAGAGGAACCCAGCAACTGCAGGATATTTTAACACTCGTCCTGTGGCGTGACACCACAGCTGTATCACCACAGGGAAAAGCCAAGGAAAAGATGGGAATCGGTGGCATTTCCCAGATCCACCCGAGTGCATAATTGGCCCCTCTGCTGCCGGCACCGCTGGATCCCTGAGAGAATGAGCAGGATTTGATCCTCCCAGAGCCCCCTGGGCAGCGCTGGAGCCCCTGGCATCAGCCGGGGACTGGGAAGCCGCAGGCCGAAGCCCCCGGGGACAGTTTTGGAGAGCAGGGCGGTGACAGCAGCAGGAGCAGCAGCACAGGCTGGGCTGAGGTGCCAGCTTTTGTGGTGGGCAGCTCTGGGGCTCTGCAGGTCGCTCCAAACAGGGCAAAGGTTTCCCTGGGCCAATGTTGACACTTTCTGCATCGCTGCCCGCAGCTGGCCACCTTTCAGTGGCATTAATTACCAGTTAATTCTTGTCTCTAATCACCAAACCGTGTCCGTGCCACTCCACCCCCTCTGCCTCCTGCAGCCACCTCAGGCAGGTGGGAAAATCCCCTGGAACTGTTCAATGAACGCCTGGAGGTGGCACTCAGAGCTCTGGGCTGGGGACAAGGTGGGCATCGGGCACAGCTGGGACTCCATGGGCTGGGAGGGCTTTTCCAGCCTCAGGGATCCTGGGATTCTGTGAAATTTTGCCACTTTTACTCCACTGTCCCACCTGAGGGACTTCAGCCCGTGAGCACCTCCACGGGCTGTACCTGGGACTTCCCACAGCCCCACACACACAGAATCCCAGGATCCCTGAGGCTGGAAAAGCCCTCCCAGCCCATGGAGTCCCAGCTGTGCCCGATGCCCGCCTTGTCCCCAGCCCAGAGCTCTGAGTGCCACCTCCAGGTGACACCTCCAGGGATGGGCACTCCAAACCGCCCTGGGCAGCTCTTTCCAAGGCCTGAGCTCCCTTTCCATGGGGAAATTCCTGCTGGTGTCCACCCTGAGCCTCCCCTGGCCCAGCCTGAGGCCGTTCCCTCTCCTCCTGTCCCTGTTCCCTGGGAGCAGCGCCCGACCCCCCCGGCTGCCCCCTCCTGTCAGGGAGTTGTGCAGAGCCACAAGGTCCCCCCGGAGCCCCCTTTGCTCCAGGCTGAGCCCCTTTCCCAGCTCCCTCAGCCTCTTCTTTACTCAGGAGGGGCTGATTCCAACAGAAATTGAGCAATTAATTACGAATGTAGAGAAAACGCCACCCATTTACGGCCTGTATCCGCTCCCCTCCAGCTTCTGCAGGTCAGGTAGGGAGGGAAATCCTGGCTGTGGGGGCATCTGTGGCAAAATTCCTGCTGCCCTGCACAAAACCACTTCCCCCGCTGTTCCCACTGGGAATCCCTGGGCCTATTCAGAGCGTGGCTGGAGAAAACAACAGCACCGCGACCATCTGGGGACAGCGAGCCGGGGCTGCCGCCCGAGCGGGGGCTGCGCTGCCGCCGCGCTGCAGCAGAAGGAGCGAGGGGCCGGGCCCGGCCCGCGCAGGGGGAACCGGGCCCTTAGAAAGACATTTTCTGATGATTATTTTGGGAAACCTTCTGGTAATCCCCAGTCAATCTGCATGCTAATAGAGGTCATTTACCAAAGCAGAGTACTGGGGGAAGCTTTGCATAATAACAACGTGAGTTTGATTTGATACTAAAACTTTTCAACTGTTCCATCAAAGGCAGGGCTGGATTTCTGGGGGGAAAAAATGGCATTGAATGCAGGAGTGAATCTGGACACAGTTAAAGGGAGCTCTTTTTGATCAATTAGACCTCTCTGTGATGTCATCGTTATTACTTATTCTAATGAGATGGGTGTTGTAAAAAGGATTGGGGAGTGAAATCCATTGATAATCTCCTTAGCACCACGGATAATATCCGAGGTTTCTCCCCCACATCGAGAGCTCTAAGCTGCTCTAATATACTTTAAGACGTCTCAGTATCTCCCTGTTCTTAAGGAAGATGATTTTTCTCTCTCTGATGGGTGTAGGTTTGTTCCCTCTCTGCACCTTTCGCTGAGAGATTTCCAGCTGCACTTGTTTTTGTTCGGTGCTGGTTTTTGAGCACAAAAGGCCCGGTTTAACCCCGGCTCGGGCCCTGCTGCAGGCCCTGCCGAGGGTGCTGCACCAGGAGCCAGGGCAGCTGCAAACTTCCTGCTCAAGCCGCAGAGCTCCGCTAAAGTCATTTAAGTACCTCGGCAAATATGGGGAATCTCTTCCGCGCGTTTAGAGGGAGAATGGGAGTTCTGGTGGAGTATTTGCACAGCACTTGGTTTCAAACGAGTGTTCAGGGACACAATCGGGGTGTGCTGGACACCACTCAGCCTCCAGCCGGTCTGAGGGGTGCACAATGAAGTGATAAAATCACTAAGAGGGGAAAATTCGTGGCACTTGAATCGAGATCTTTACTCTTTGTGCTGCCATCAGACCTTCCTGGGCGTCACCGGCAGAGAGAAACCCGGCGAGTTCCCCAAACCCTCTGGAAAACGCCCGGCAAAAGGATACGGGCTTGCATGGAATAAAGGGAAATCGCTGTCCAAACTGCTGCCGTCATTGTTTGGGTGTGTTCAAGAGAGAAAGAGGCAAAGAGATTAAAAAAGAAAAAAAGGGAAAGAGGGAAAGAGAAAGAAAGGAAGAAAAGCTAAGAGAATAAAGACTCAGGAAAAAGAAGACTCAGGAAAAAGAGAGAAGGAAAGAAAGAAAGAAGGAGAGAAGGAAAGAGAGACAAAAAATAGAGCAGAAAAGAAACGAAAAAGAAAGTGAGAAAGTAAGAGGAAAAAAATAAAGAGAGAGATGCAGAAAGAGAGAACTGGAGAAAAGGCACAAGAGGGAAGGAAGGAAGGAAGGAAGGAAGGAAGGAAGGAAGGAAGGAAGGAAGGAAGGAAGGAAGGAAGGAAGGAAGGAAGGAAGGAAGGAAGGAAGGAAGGAAGGAAGGAAGGAAGGAAGGAAGGAAGATTTGAGATCCTAAGGGATATCTTCCAGAAAGAGGTTAAAGATGATACAAGGGATAATACAAAAAAACCCCAGAAGATAATATATGAAAAAAAAGAGAATTTGTTTGTTTCTGAACTTTGAGTTTCTTCTTCTTGACACAAAGGGTTTTTTTTCCAGAGGGAAAAATTCACATGTCCCTTAAGAAACAGGAATAGAGAAATGGATGGACTTGGCAAAGAGAAATGCAAAGCAAAGCCTTGTTCAGATGTTCTCAGTGCTGCAGGGAAAGAAGCAGAGCACCCAGGGCAAGCCCAGCTGTGTGACATCCCAGTGACCCCAGAGGGTCCCTGTGGGCCGGCCAGGGAGGGGAAAGCTCCTCAGGGCTCCTCCATCCCTGCCACTGAGGGGAATGGCTGCAGCTCAGAATCCCAGAATCCCCGGATCCCTGAGGCTGGAAAAGCCCTCCCAGCCCATGGAGTCCCAGCTGTGCCCGATGCCCACCTTGTCCCCAGCCCAGAGCTCTGAGTGCCACCTCCAGGTGACACCTCCAGGGATGGGCACTCCAAACCACGGGAACCACCCAGCACCTCCGGGTGCCCTCGTGGACCAAGAAACAGCGATGAGCAGAGACCAGCCTGGGACAAAGCAGAGGGATCTGGGGAGGAACTCCAGAGGGAATTCCAATGGTTTGTCTGGTCCAGTTCTTACCGAGGGAGAACAAAGGGTCCCTGTCAGGAGGAGCCAAAAGCTGCACATTGTGATGAGAACACTTTGAGAATTCCCACTTCCAAGGCGGTGTCCTGAGGCCGCTCCTGCTCGCAGCCAGCTGGGGACACCGGGTGCTGTCCCCTGGCCCGTGGTGCTGTCACAGCTCGGCCGGGAGCTGCCTCTGCCCGGCCCCTCCCGGGAGGAGCCGCTGGGAAGAGAGAGCTCTGGCGTGTCCTCGTGGAGAGGAGCTGCCGCACCTGACAGCTCTCCCGCCTCCTCGCAGACATCGCCTCGGGGAGCTGCTGCTCCTGTGGCGGCGGCGCGGGGCCAGCGCGGCCGGCGGGGCCCGTCCCCTCCCGGCGCCCTCCGCAGCCGCGGCCGCCGGGCCAGGTGGGCTCTCCCGGGGCTCCTTCCCGGCTCATTTGCATCCGCCTCCTGGCAGGGAAGCCGAGGATGACGCGGTGTCCTGACCCTGTCTTACACAAGTGTCAAGCTGTCCCCGTTTGTCCCCCCCGCGGCTTGACGGGACTCGTGTCCCCGGTCCGGAGGGGCAGGCGGCAGCTCTGCGGCCCGCAGGGATCTGAGCAGCCCCCGGGCCAGCCAGGCGTGGCCAAACCTGCCTCTGCTCTCCTGGCCCGGCCGCTTTCCCTGCCCTGCCTCTGCCCGTGCAGGGACAGCCAGAGGTCGAGCCGCGGGGACACCGGCCCGGGGTGACACAGCAATGGCAGCACGGGGGCTGCACCCCCTGCAGCTCCTCACTGGATCCCCCAGTGTGGGGTCATGGTTCTGGATCCCCCAGTGTGGGGTCATGGCTCTGGATCCCCCAGTGTGGGGTCACAGCCCCAGCTCCTCTCTGGATCCCCCAGTGTGGGGTCACAGCCCCAGGTCCCTCCTGGATCCCCCAGTGTGGGGTCACAGCCCCAGGTCCCCACTGGATCCCTCAGTGTGGAGTCATGGCTCTGGATCTCCCAGTGTGGGGCCACAGCCCCCGGTCCCTCCTGGATCCCCCAGTCTGGGGTCACAGCCCCGGCCCCTCTCTGGATCCGCCAGTGTGGGGTCACGGCCCGAGGTCCCCCTGGATCCCCCCGGGTGGGGTCAGGGCGCTGGCACCCCCCGGGGGGCGCCAGAGCGGGAGCGGCGCTCCGGATCGCCCAGTGTGGGGCCCTGGCCCTGGATCCCCCCGGGTGGGGTCAGGGCTCTGGATCCCCCCGTGCGCCGTCACAGCCCCAGGTCCCCGCTGGATCCTCCAGTGTGGGCTCACAGCCCCAGGTTCCCTCTGGATCCCCGAGTGTGGGCTCACAGCCCCAGCCCCCCCTGGATCCCCCCGTGTGCGGTTACCGCCCCGGTTCCCCCTGGTGGGCTCAGTGTGGAGCCTTCGCTCTGGATCCCCCAGTGTGAGGCTACAGCCCCAGTTCCCCCTGGCTCCCCCCGTGGGAGGTTACAGCCCCCGTTCCCCCTCGATCCCCCCGTGTGGAGCCCTGGCCCTGGATCCCCCAGGGTGAGGTTACAGCCCCAGTTCCCCCTGGCTCCCCCCGTGGGAGGTTACAGCCCCCGTTCCCCCTCGATCCCCCCGTGTGGAGCCCTGGCCCTGGATCCCCCAGGGTGAGGTTACAGCCCCAGTTCCCCCTGGCTCCCCCCGTGGGAGGTTACAGCCCCCGTTCCCCCTCGATCCCCCCGTGTGGGGTCACAGCCCCAGCCCCCCCTGGATCCCATCAGAAGGGTTTGTGGTCCTTGCAGGGAGATGAACGTGTGCCACCCCAGCGTTTCGTTCCTCGCAGCTCCTCAGGAGCAGCTCAGGGGTTTGCCCTCCAAGGCACTCCTCCCTCCCGAGAGCCCGGGTGCCGCAGTGCCCGCGGCCCCTGTGCGGTGCCAGGGCAGGGCTGTGCTGTCCCAGCCGGGGCAGAGTCCCTGTGCCTGCGAGCACGGCTCTGTCCCATCTGCCCGGCCCAGACAATGCCGCCACAGTCCCTCCTCCAGCTCGTGCGAGGACGACAAAACTGCCAATTAATGAAGAGTTGTCAGATGCTGCCAGGGCTCACGGGCCCAGGCGGTGACCCAACTGTCACCGTGGTGGACAGTAGGACAAGGCAAGAGCTCTCAATCGGTTTAGGGGCTTAAAAGCAGTGACTCACCAACAGACAACCATTGATTTTATCATTGAGCAATAATTATTGCATTGTTCGGGGGGTGTCAATGCCACTCTGTTCCGTGACAGTGGCCTTGTCCCCTCACAAATGATTTCTATCAAATGAAGAAGATAAATCCAAGAGGGAGCGTTTCTGGTGATGGGTTTGCAACGGGCACGAGGCAGCTCCAGAGGGAAAACCTGATTTACGGAAAATGAGCCAAATCTGGGACCTTCCCCTCACTGGGTCCCCACGAGCTTAACTCGAGATTTTTCAAAGGGGCTGCAGTGGAGAGTGCAAAAACTCTGATATTCTCTATGCTCCCTGAACTGACACTGCCAGGATGGAATTTAGGAGTGGGAATGGCCTGCCAAACCTGTAAAATGAGAGAAGGAGTCAGCCTCACACATCAAGAAGGAGCCCCGATCCCACTTCCATGGGTGCTCCAACACCCCTGCAGCCAGAAAGGGCTTTGCCTTTGTGGCAGCGTGGGGCTGAGCCCCCTCCTGCTGCTCCCAGAGTGTTTTGGAGGAGCAGGGGTCAGTGCTGTTCTTTGGGAAGTTGGCTGAGCTCTGCCAGGAGTCCCGTTGTGTCCAGGATAATGAATGTAGGGCAAAAAGCCCGGTAAGTCAGGTCCACTTCTGCTGATTCCACACCAAACGGGTGTTTTGGGTGCAAAGCACTTTATTTCTCCAGCAGGTCAGAGGTGACATCAGCCCAGGTGGGACACAGTGGGAGCTGGTGGCTCCCTGAGATGTCTCCAGTAGAGCCAGGGGTAAAGGATGGCTCGGGCACATCCCACGGCCCCGAAACACCGGGGAGAGGAGCAGGCCTCCCTCGCGAGGCTTTGTGTGCCCGCCCCAGAGCTGCCCCGTCCCTGCGGCCCCTGGGCCACAGAGATCCCTGGCTGTGCCCAGCGGATGCCCAAAGCCACCCTGCCCGCGGCTCCCGGGCCATGGAGATCCCTGGCTGCATCCAGTGGCTGCCCGAAGCCACCCTGCCCATGGCTCCCGGGCCATGGAGATCCCTGGCTGCATCCAGTGGCTGCCCGAAGCCACCCTGCCCATGGCTCCCGGGCCATGGAGATCCCTGGCTGCATCCAGTGGCTGCCCGAAGCCACCCTGCCCATGGCTCCCGGGCCATGGAGATCCCTGGCTGCATCCAGTGGCTGCCCGAAGCCACCCTGCCCATGGCTCCCGGGCCATGGAGATCCCTGGCTGCATCCAGTGGCTGCCCGAAGCCACCCTGCCCATGGCTCCCGGGCCATGGAGATCCCTGGCTGCATCCAGTGGCTGCCCGAAGCCACCCTGCCCATGGCTCCCGGGCCATGGAGATCCCTGGCTGCATCCAGTGGCTGCCCAAAGCCACCCTGCCACGGCTCCCAGGCCACGGAGGTCCCTGGCTGTGCCCAGCGGATGCCCATAGCCACCCAGCCCGCGGCTCCCGTGCCCCGCAGGTCCCTGGCTCGCCCCCCCGCCCCCCCCCCGCCCCCCCGCCCGCGGCCCCCGGGCCATGGAGATCCCTGGCTGTGCCCAGCGGATGCCCATAGCCACCCAGCCCGCGGCTCCCGTGCCATGGCGATCCCTGGCTGTGCCCAGCGGATGCCCAAAGCCACCCTGCCCGCGGCTCCCGGGAACCTCCAGACCTGAAGGCCCCGTTCTGTGGCAGACTCTGCTCTCCTGCTTTGCCAAAGCCAACACGTTTCCCCCACCTCTGCCCAGCTCCCCTCCCGCTGCTGGGGACCCTGGTGGCTTTTTTCAATGGTTGTTTTCTTTCTGCTTAAGACAGCCCCGCTTCTCTGCGGGGAGAAAGGCCCCGTTTGTGGGGCGCAGCTGCATCTCAAAGGTACATTGTTGGCCAGTTATGAATTTGCATGCCTTTACTAATGTGTGGAAACAGGAGAATTCTTTTGCTTTTTAATCGAAATTGATGTTATTCCTCTGCCAGTGGTACCCGAGGAACTGTTTTGTTCCATTTCCTCTCCTTTCATGCAGCCCTATTTATGTTTCGATCTGGTTTGCTGCCACCAAGAATCATTGTCATTGCCACCAGTGGCTCGGGGCCGGCCAAGTCCAGCAGCTGTGTGTTTAATGCCTCCCCTCACTAAGGTTTATTTCCTTGACAACATGAGCTTGTTTGAAGCAACTTTCCTCCCTTTAAGAAGAAAGAAAGAAAGAAAGAAAGAAAGAAAGAAAGAAAGAAAGCAAGAAAGAAAGAAAGAAAGAAAGAAAGAAAGAAAGAAAGAAAGAAAGAAAGAAAGAAAGAAAGAAAAAGAAAGAGAAAGAAAGAAAGAAAGAGTCCCTTTCCAGTGTTGCTTTTTATTTTTTCCCATTTTCCTCCCTTTTTCCCGTTTTTTTTGCTTTCCTTTCTAGCTTGCAGACAGGAGTGGGACTTTGGGCTGTGAATCCCGGGGCTGGCCCCGGTTATTACTCGATGGTCCCCGCTTCCCCCTGCCCCAGAAGCTGGGCCCGCTCCTCACTCCCCTCCACATCCCCAATGGAATACCTAGGTGGCCAAACGGGACCCGCTGACCTCTATATCCTGTTCCTTTCTCCGCGCTTTGCTGCCAGTTTCCTGGATAAAAGGCGAGAGTGAGAGATAATTAACAAAAAACATGGCCCTCGGACAATGAAACAACTGGCCTTGGCCAGCCAGAAATTTATCCTGGTTTTCTAGGTGAACTTTCTCCCATCAATCTTTCCTTTAACCTCCGTGTTAGTGGAAGCAATAGGAACACCCCCTCCCCTCCCCCGAGCAAATGCTTTCTTTTGAGGGGGAACAAAACCCGGGATCGGCGAGGGCCGAGGTAAAATCTGGGTGGTATCGTGCGGCCGCACAAAGCCCCCACTGTTCCCCGGGCCGGGGCTGGTGTTTTACAACAGGGGAGGGGAGAGGCTGAATGGGCCGATGATGTGAAACAATCCCCGCGATTCAGGCCGACAAACCCATCCTCTGTTCCGCCGGGCCGGACAAAAAGAAGGGGAGAGCGGGCAGGGAGGGAATTAAACCCAAACCGCATCGTCTCAGGAAAATCTTTAAAGCGCTTCTGGGGGATGCCTGGGATATTATTCCGCGGCTTTCGGGGGTCCGCGCGGCTCCGGGGGCTGAAGGGAAGAGCCGGGAACGCTTTGTCCGAGGGGAGAAGCACAATGGCCCGTAAGTGCCGGCACCTCTCGCTCCCAAACCCATCAGTGGCAAAAAAAATGATGGGCGGTGGGGTTGGGAGCAGGCAGGACAATGCGGCCCCACTTCAGGTCCCCTCGAGAGGGTATTATGGGCAGGGAAAATATTTGTGCTCTGAAGATGACACTCTCCATTTGTTAATGGCTCTCACCCGGCGCTGATACTCACACCCCGCGCTCTCCTGTCAGTTGTCTGCTGCTTCCCAATTAATGGGGCTTGCTCGGGAAAAGCATCCCTTTTTCTGCGGCCGAGACAATTCCTTTGTGTTCACCTACTTGAGAAGAGGGAAAGGTGAATATGAGGGCATTGGGCATTGTAAATTCCCACTAAAACACGAGCTGAAAGAGCACCCCTCCAATAAATTAAGGAGGCTTTCCTCCCGTTGGGAAAGGCACGGTCAGGCTTGAGGGGGAGAATTTGGGGCAGAAATTTCGCATCACTTTTTTGCCCAGCCCTATTATCAATTGCAAAAAAGAAAAAAAGAGAAAAAAATCATTTCCTTTAAAAAGCTGGGCCAGTTGTAAGTTCTGTGCACTGGTACAAGAGTCCAGCCAGAAGCATTAACGTGCTGAGACAGCAGCAAAAAACAACAACCCCATGGTGTATTAACTACTAGAAGCTTCCAGAAGTAGATTTATTTTTTAAAAATCGTGTTTTGCTATGCAGGGACCAGTAAAAAGATGAGTAAGAAATGCAGCATTTCCTGAGAAGACACAGCCAGGCCACTTTCGCTCTTCAAGGACTAAACAAAATGAAACTAAACAAAAAACAAAGCAAAAATTCCCTTAGCAGAGGCACAGCAGTACCTGGATATAAAGCTGAGCATCCTTGATACAAATCCCTCTTTGTGAATACACAATATTCCCAATATACCCAATATTCCCAGTATTCCCAATATAAATACAATGGCAAGACAGGGACATCCCCTCCCACCAGCCCTCCACTTTATTTTCCATTATTGCTCAGATTTACTTTCCATTTACTTTCTATTTCTTTTTCATTTACTTGGACAGGCTCCAATACTTTAATGAAGCTTCTGGGGGGTTTTGCTTGATCTTTAGTTGGGTCACCCAAGCCAGACGAATTTTTTGGGAAGACCATCCCTCCTTTGGCTCTGCAGCCTTGAAAATCTCTCTTTAGGATGAACCCTTTGCCAAGCTGGTGGCTGGGGGTTTGAGTTCCTTCTCAGGAACAAACACATGCCCAGAGGGTCCCAGATTTCCTCTCTAAAGTGGGGATGCAGCTGAGGCTCCCCAGGGAAGAGCCACCACTGGAAGGGACGTTGAAGAACACATTTTTCTGCTCGGACTCCTGCTCCAGCTTTTTCCTTTAAGCTTGGGAAAGGGAAGCCAGAGGAATTGGTGATGGCAGTGCCAGCAATGCTCCCAGAATGGTTTGGGCTGGGAGGGACCTCAAAGCCCACCCAGGGCCACCCCTGCCATGGCAGGGACACCTCCCACTGTCCCAGGCTGCTCCAAGCCCCGGTGTCCAACCTGGCCTGGGGCACTGCCAGGGCTGGGAAAAGCTGCCGAGGCCGTGACAGCGAGGGCTGGAGCCTCGTGGCCCTGAGGGAGAGCCGGAGCTGCCCTGATTGCTCGCGGTGCCCCTACGGTGACACGGGGCTTGTGCCGGTCCCCAGGGCAGGGCGGGGCTGGCACCGTGCCCTCGGGACGGAGGACACACTCTGAGCGTCCGTCAGAGCTGCTTGGTCCGGGAAGCGCTGCCAGCCTGGCAGCACGGGGGCTGCGATGGGTGTCCAGGAGGGTGGCACTGCCAGCGCTGGGTCTCGTCTCCCGCTGGGGTCCAAGGCTGGAGCCCTTCCCGTTTGCTCCTGCTGTCCTGCAGCAGCGAATTCCAGCGCTGCAGAGGTGGAGCCGTGCCCAGAGGTGCAGTCATGGGCCCTGTGCCCAGAGGGGCATCCCTGGCTACCAGGTGAGAGGGAAACAGGGAACCCTTCTGCTTTCTTCGCACCTTGTCACACCTTGTCACATCTGTCCCCAGGTGTCTGGCAGCAAACACCACGGGCTGGCGGGGAGCAGAGCGGGGTCTTCAGGGCCTGGAGAGAACGATGGGACTCAGTCCCGAGACGCTGCCCTCAGGGGAGGGAATGTGGGGGACAGGGAGTGTGAAACCCCTTGGGTCACAACTACACACGTGTCACACCGGTGTGGGCACCAGCAGTGCCTTGTCCCACAGTTGTCCCCCCTCCTGTCCTGTCCTCTCCTGCCCAGGCAGGACCCGGAGCTGCTGGACACGGGAACAGCCAGGTGAGTCCCATCTGACCCTGTCAGTGTGCTCCTCAAGCTGCTGTAAGCAAATATTATCATTTCCTTGCATTTTCCTCTTCTTATGCCCGGCTTGCAGTAAATGCACACGTTTTAGGAGGCACTGCAGGAGGCAGGGGGGCTCCCAGACGTGACAAACTCGGGTGGCAAAGCTTCCCCATCTCAACAAGGTGTACAAAATCCACGTGGGACATGAGCCAGACTGAAGTGTCTGTCACTCTGCACCTGAGCTGCGAAAAATGACACCAGGAGTTTGTCCCAAGCTTCAGAAATCACAGAGTCACGTCATGGCTGGGGCTGGGAGGGACCTCTGAGATGGCCCAGTCCAATCCCCTGCCCAGGCAGGGGCACCTGGAGCAGGGACACAGGAACGTGCCCGGGGGCTTTGGGATGTCTTCAGGCAGGGACACGCCAGGCTCTCCCTGGGCAGCTGTTCCAGGGCTCTGCCCCTCCATGGAAGGAAGTTCTTCCTCAGGCTGGGCTGGAACTCGTTGTGTTTGAGTTTCTGGCCGCTGCTCCTCGTCCTGTCTCTGGCACCACTGAGCAGAGTCCTCTCATTTGGAGTCGATGCAGATGAAACAGACTGAGAAGTCCCAAAGCCTTTTCCTATTTCCCACTTTATTTTCCTGCAGAGCTGCTGAAGGGGTCTGGTTTATCCTGTCAGCTGTGCCCGTGTCCTCAGAAAAGGCCTTGTTTGATACTAAAACAGAGCACAGCAGGTCCTGGAGCTTCCCTCTGCCTGGTTTTCCCTCCCTGCCCAGGGGACGGTCTTGACAAAGCTGCTGACTTGCCATGGGATGGTTCTGTGGAGCTCAGGATTCTCTTTTATTTCCCTTTCCCTTGGAAGCCACTCCTGCCCGGCTCTGCACATGTGCAAACACATCAAGCCCAACATTCTCCTCTCCCTTCTCCCCCGCTGCAGCATCTTCTGCCCAGATGGGACAGATAATCCCTTTTCAGAGCCGCTCATCTTCTGCTTTCAACACAATTTCCTTGACATCCCAAATTACAACCAAATGGGGGAAAGCAGGAACGAGCCTGAAATCAATTTCGGATCACTCCAAAGAAGTAGATTTATAGCAAAAATAAATCAACCAAACCTTTGAGGGTGGATCCACGAATTCTTGCTGCGGTCCTGGACACATTTAGTACCTGCTGATGGAGGCTGGGCCAGCCCCGGTGACCCGAGAGGGGCTGGGACAGGGGTTTGGACCCAAGTGCCCGCTTGGGACGGAGGACGCTTGACCTCCACAGCCAGCACGAGGTCTGTGCCCCCCAGAGGGGCTGGGAGCCAGGGGGTCCATCAGCCCCTCGCCCGTGGTGCATTTTAGCGTTCCCTGGTGCCCTGGGGGGTTTCAGCCCTGCGCGGCCAAGGAGAGCGGGCAGAGCCCGAGCTGCCCCTGCACCTCGGCGCAAAGCACCACAAAGTCACTCAGGGTTTGCTCTGCGGCTCTTCGGGAGGCAAAACCGCCCTTCCCCAGGGTGAGAACCAGCAGAGGGGATAAATAAACTGCTTTCATCTGGGAGCTGGAGCGAGCCAGCAGCACCCGGGAGCAGGGACGGAGTGACTTTGGGAGCCCAGAGGTTGGGAGGGTCCCTGGGAGCCCCGGAGAGAGCTTGGCCCCGGGCGGGCTCAGCTCTGCCAGGGCCTGGAGGGTCCCTTGGGCCAGCCCCGATCCAGGCCTTGATCTGGGCTCGCGCTTAAATGGGACCGGTTTGTTGGCAGAGCAGAGGGGGCCTGATCCCCCTCCAGAGGCTGAGGGCAAATTCCTGCTCAGCTGGGTTCCGCCTGCTGAAAAGGGCAACACGGATTGTAAGTTTTTATATATAATATAATTAATATAACATAACAATATAATATAATATA
>VWPU01003136.1:0-30306 GCA_013398955.1 Callaeas wilsoni
GCGGGCTGGGCGGCGGCGGGGGGAGCAGCGCCGGGTGGCCCCTGCCCACGGCCGGCACCGCCTCTCTCGGGGCGACCGGCGGAGGCTCGGCCGTGGCCGGCACCGGGCAGCCCCTGCGGCGGGGCCCGGCCGGTTCCAGCCCTGCCCTCCTGCCCGCGGACAGGTGACCAGACGTGCCGGTTCATCGGGGCTCTCGGAAGGCGACTTCTCCGTCCCAGAGTCTCACCGTGAGGAGCTGGTGTGGGGGTTTACATCTTTTACCATAATTACTTATTCCTATATGTCAAGATGGGCAACTTAACCATCTGGAGCCTGGATTAGGAACTTGAGGAATGCCTTGACTGCCGGCAAAAATCCAGCAGTTTTAGCTTCTTCCAATCAAGTACAGAAATAGCAGGTTGGCAAGGGGGAAGGGCGAGCAGAGCCAGGCTGATCCACATGGTGCCAGCGCCTCTGCTTTCTGCTAAAAGCCAGACAGAGCACAGTCCAGCACCACAGGCCACGTCTTCTTGATGCAAAGGTCCAGTACCGGATCAGAGACACTTCAGCCACGAGTACAGAACCAAGCTGAAAGTCCCTCTTTTCTCTACAATTTGTTTAAAAACCAACCAACCGCAACAAAAAAAATCCAGCTAGAACACCTCTGGAAAAGGAGCAGGATTTTCCATCCTGCAGTAGCAGAGCATACAGCACAGAGGTAAAACCAGGACCCTTGGATCTGAACAAAACTTTTCTAGCTCAGTATTCAGGTAGGAAAATGACAACAAAATAAAAGCTCTTCTGAGGTCTTCAGTGCAACTTATGAACCCTGGCTTCTGTTCCCTTAATGATATCAGTGAAACAGAGCAGACCTTCTGCACATTTAAAGGCAATTCCTTGAGCCATTTCTCCTTGGTCTAGAGGTGATCCAGCCTGCTCTCCTGAAGCATAAGAACAGGATACCAAATCCAGCACTCCTGAGAAGCACTAACCCACTTCACTCATACAACATCACTCTGCCAAAATATTCCAGGCACTAAACAGCGATTATACAAACAATCTCTTTTTGATTGAAAAACTAAACCTCATCAAAACTTCAAAACAGATGGATAAGCAAAAATATGCTATGCCAACAGAAAGAAACAGCAGTCATTTAAAGATGTCTGTAGGGAGGTGGGAAGCGAGTTTTTAAAGTAAAGAGAGAATAAATGAGCTGAATTTCAGGGGTAACAGGTTCCACTCAGTTTGGGACTGTATCATCTCTGATTCCAGATGCTGGTGGGAAAATGCCAACTGTGAAGTCTAACATGAATGCAATCAACAGCAGGGAGAACCCCCAAAACTCTTTACCTTAACAGCAAACTCCACTAAATTGGGAAATTGCTGCAAAATTACAAGTTCATTTTTCTTCTCTAAGGACTGTTTTTCACTAGTGGTAATGATAGGTTGTTTTTTTTTTTTTTTCAGGGAAATATCTCTGCACATTGCACATATGAGCTAGTGCTGTGCTATAATTGTCACAGAAAGGAAATTAACAGTATTCTAATGAGGAGTTTTGTTACAGACAAATTATCATCTTGCAAGTGTGTGAGAGTTTCTTAATTTAGAATGTCATTTCTCCCCACTGCATACCCTGGTGACTCTACCTTGGAAGACAGTAATTGCTAGATAAACTGGGGGGTTTGTGGGCCACCCCAGAGCAGATGCAGACAGAACATGGAAGGGCTTCAGAAGAAATGCAGACAGAAAGGACTTGAGATAATAAACCCCAATCCATTTTCACATTCAGTCATATAGGCAACTTTTATATTCCAAATACTGCAAACAAAATGTAGATGTATGTCCTCCCTGCATTGGAAGTGGCTCAAAAGGTCAGCTCATGAATATGGAATAAAACCCCCTCAAAGTAGGGACCCAGCCAACATCTGTTAGCTAAGCCCTCCGGATCAAATCTAAACAGTTTGTTCACAGGTCCTTTCTCCATCCAAAGTAGCCCCAAAGGGCTTTTACAAAACTTCCCAATTCTGACAATTGGAATTATGTGGGGAAACCTACCCAGCTTGATTTCCATACCAGAGCTCAGCCAGCTGGCCAGACTTGGGAGGCAACTTCGGAAGGAAAATGCTGCATTTTGGATCAAAACCCCAAAATGCTGCACACAAACACAACCTTAGGAGGAAATTAGATAGCACATTCACAGCTGGGACTGGATCAGACCTGTCAGATTAACCCCTTCAGACTCATGAAAACGGCTAAAACCCTCTAAGGACCACAGATGGTTTGAGACAGGGGTTTAAACTCAAGTCCAAAAGGTAACAGTGGCAAAGGACTCTTCCAGCATCAGTGATACTCCTTGTGCTGGGACAACACAAGTTTACCTTCCGGAATCAATATGAATTAGACTATATGTGCTACCTTTTGGCTTCCCCCTGACTCATGGGTACTCTCCCTCCTGAAGTGAAGGAATAGTGGGAAAAAATAAAGTCCAGCCTCTTCTGTGATTTCTAACATGTGTTGAAAGACCGTCCTCCTGACCCTCCCTATTCCATGTTGTACTTAGAACTTTCCAAGTCCAGCACTGAAAAAGCACTCTAATCTTTCCACCTGCAGCCCTCTTCTGCCACAGTAACTGTTATAGGCTGCAGCTGGTACAAATTGTCTTTTTGGCTGTAGTTAGGGAAACAATTAAATCTGCCATTAACCCTTTTTGGGGCAGTTGTCTTAAAAGGGAACTCTCCTATCAGGTCAACCTTGTGGTATTTTAAGATGTGTCTGCTTGTTTTTACCTGTCACCTGCCAGGATCACTGCACAGGTTCATTCCTAAACAAAAGAATTGTTTGAAATGGAGACCAATTAGTAAATCAAGGTTAATTTCCAACATAAAATCAAGTCTTGCTTACTATTAATCCTGAACTGACAAGCTTTCAGACAAGACGTCAAAGCTGAGGGGTGAAGGATGTGTGTCCAAGGAAGATGAATCAAGGTCTTTGTCCTCTTAGTGACTTTATACTATGGTCAGGAAATTCACGCATCAGACGGAGCAGGAAGAAATTGAGTCTGGTTGTGGAAAATACAATGGAAGAAGTTGATATAAAACTGACAGCACCAGAAGAAAGAAAACAAATCACTGTTGAGAGGAAGCGGACTGGGGTGCTGCTCCTTCTTCTCAGCACTTAAATGCAAAAGTAACTAACTTTTGGACATTCTTCATTATATACTCCATGAGAAGAAGAATTTCCCCTCATGGTAACTTTCATCTTCACAGGATCCAGGAGGGCTTGGCCAGAGGCACAGGGACATCATGACTCTTGCCTGGTGGCACTGGGGCTCCCTCAGAGAACACCGACCACCCGCCTGGACGGGTCCACAGCAGAGCTGGATACCAGGACTTAAATGCTAAGAAAATTCCTCTCTCCAAACCACTGTGGAAGGCCTGTTTTATATAAGCAGACGGTGATCCGCCCCGTCCCTCACCTGCGCTGGCCGTGAGGGCGGGCAGGCAGCGCCTCAGGAGAGGGGCGCTTCCCTCAGGGGGCGGCAGAACCCGCTCCCGCCGGGCCGGGCTGACGGGGCCGTTCCACACGGGAACAGCCGCTCCCGCCGGGCCGGGCTGACGGGGCCGTTCCACACGGGAACAGCCGCTCCCGCCGGGCCGGGCTGCCGGGGCCGTTCCACGCGGGAACAGCCGCTCCCGCCGGGCCGGGCTGCCGGGGCCGTTCCACGCGGGAACAGCCGCTCCCGCCGGGCCGGGCTGCCGGGGCCGTTCCACGCGGGAACAGCCGCTCCCGCCGGGCCGGGCTGCCGGGGCCGTTCCACGCGGGAACAGCCGCTCCCGCCGGGCCGGGCTGCCGGGGCCGTTCCACGCGGGAACAGCCGCTCCCGCCGGGCCGGGCTGCCGGGGCCGTTCCACGCGGGAACAGCCGCTCCCGCCGGGCCGGGCTGCCGGGGCCGTTCCACGCGGGAACAGCCGCTCCCGCCGGGCCGGGCTGCCGGGGCCGTTCCACGCGGGAACAGCCGCTCCCGCCGGGCCGGGCTGCCGGGGCCGTTCCACGCGGGAACAGCCGCTCCCGCCGGGCCGGGCTGCCGGGGCCGTTCCACGCGGGAACAGCCGCTCCCGCCGGGCCGGGCTGACGGGGCCGTTCCATAGGATCTCTCGCCGGTCCCGGGCTCAGCGCGGCCCCGTGCGCTCGGCGGCAGCGCCCCCTGGCGGCCGCTCCCGGCCGGGCCGGGGTCCCGCGGGGGATTCCCTCGGGAGATTCCCTCGGGAGGAGCCCAGGGCTCCTCACAGCTCCCCGGGAACGCCGCGCTGCTGCAGCTTGTTTAATCGGCACGAAAATATTCACCAATTCACTGCCCACAACTTCCTAAACCCCACTGAGCTATCTGTTTTTTTCTCCCACTCTTTGTCCTTGACGGTAAATACAAACTACATGGTTGACTATTTGCATTTCAGCTTTAAAGTATCATAAAAGGCACTTCGGTCTTCTGATACAAATCAGAAATAAACTTCTACTGGATGCATGAGACAAGCTGCACCAACAAGATACGTAGCTTCCAACAAGTGAGGGCACCGACAGCATCCATTCACATAAAGGACAAAGTTTTGCTAAACTCCACCTTTCAGGGCACAGCAAGGTAAAGAAAAAGAAGATAAACACAGACACAGTACACAGTTATTTTATTGAAATACTTGAAAAGGCCAGCAATGGAAAAATAGGTTTGTCATGAGGAATTTAATGTTTGGTTTACTTGATCGTTAAAAAAGCTGTGTCTATAGGTAATTCTAGCCCGTTACAGAATGCACTGTGATCCATGCAACTAATATACTAGAGCAGAATAGGCACTGTGTACTATCGTAGTTTTCTCTTATACACAGCTTTCAATGGGTATGATTGACACATGTGAGAAATTAAACTCCAAGACTTTCCAAATTATAACCGTTTATAATATACAAATTTGTTCGTCTGACTCATGAGGGTTATAAAACACAACAACTGAGTGAAAAATGAAGAACACGGGTTACACACAGCATTTGAAGTTGATCTGGCAGTTTTTGAAGTTTACTTTTTTCCTTTTAAAAGAAAGACCAGACTCTAAATATGTCACTGGTCATGTAAAATACAAAATCATAGGCCAGAACAGCAAAGGTGACTCTTTCCTGAAATACATGATTAGAGGGGCAAATTTGTTCATCAGTTAAAAATATGGATGAAAATCACAAATTCTGCCTGGTATAGCTTGTAGTCCAAAAAGATTAAGTCATTTCAAATGAAATAAATAAGCAATCCTTGAGGAAGTATGATCCTTGAGTTGAGTCTACTCTACTGAAAATGAATTTCACCTATACACTAGAATGTCACCATGGTGAACATCTAAGAACAGTATTTTTAACAGGTTTTTGGGAAGCAATGTCTTACTTGCTTTAATATGTACAGGTTATTTACAACAAATTCCCTTTTGACCTCACAAGTTAAGCCATTTTAGCTGGCTGTCATGATGCAATTCCTTTTTTTCCCCACACATTACGCAATACTGTAGTTAGAGCTATAATTTAAAATAATCTTATGCATGAATTACAAATATTAATAAAGTAACTCTGCATATATAAATATTTCTAGCAGAATTTAAAGCATTCAGAATGTACATAAAAGTGTTTATTTATTTATTTGGTAGGGCCAGATGTGCTTCTTCTCAGATCATCGCTGCTTTAGTAGTGCTTTGTACATGGCAAAACCCAAAACTGCAAACACAGTAGCACCAAAACTTGCTCGGAGCCAGAACGTTGAGCTCTTGAGGTCCGCTTGTGTCACATGCCTGGAATTTAACACACATACAAAACCGGGTTAATTCCATGCCAGGAACTCCAGACAACTTGTGCTAAACTACTCTGCTTTTGGAAATTCATCACTACACTTGTCACAGGCAAACAGCTCACAATTCAGCCTTACGAGCACTTTACAGTCCTTTTGCTTTTCTTACAGCTCAGGATTTGATCTGCAGCCCTGACCACATCTGATCTCCCTGAAGTCAGAGCGCTCACGCGGCTGAGGAGAAATGCAGGAGCAGATCATTGCTCATGGATGTGGGGAGGGCAGGGTGTCTCCTTTGAGAGTACCAGCAAGCATTCAGGAAAGGAAAACAAAAATAGCTACAAATAATTAATAACTCATAGTGAGAACAACTCTGTCCAGCAAAATCCTTTTTTTTTTTCTTTTCTACATGTTGAGTTTAATATTTCTGCTTTTCCATGAAAAACTTCCCAGTCCTGTTGAATATCTACTTACTCTATCCCCCCAAAAAAGTTTACTGACAAGTAGCAAGTAATATTTTTCCAAAAGCTAGAATGAAACCATTTTTAAATCCCTTTCTTCCCAGTAGTCACAAGAACAGCAACAGAAACAGTCATCCAACACCAAGCTGAAAGCTAAGAGAGAGTGCAAGTGAAACAAGCAGTGACCATGGCACCAACAGAAAAAGACAGTATGGAGTGACTGTATGGCAGAAAAAGCCACATCTCACATGACAGTGGAGACAGGCAATGACCCAACTCTCCCAAATATTGCAAGAAGTCTGTGAACATGCTCAGTTAAACAAGGCTGGCCACCCTCAACAGCAGTCTGAAGTATGACAGCTTACCAGAAAGCAGGAGCTACCATTTAAAACAAGTTATCATAAATGCCATAATTCAAAGCACAGGAAGTTCCTAAACAATAGTAAAGTTGACTTTTTTGTTTGATTGCTTTTAAGATAGAACTTAGAACAGAACTTCACTAGCCTACATATTTTAGCCTGTGTTAATCACCAGGGGTTACTCACTGAAGCTGCAGGAGGGTTAAGTAAAGGAGCACAGAGATCCTAAGCACACACAGGAGTTCACAGAGTGAGAACTGCAGAGCTGTAGCTCACAAGCTGTTTAATAGAGCAGGAATTGCTACTTGCTATCAAAACACACAAAACCAGTTTTGGATATGCTTTAGTAGACGTTTGCAGGAGCCATATCAGCCAGATAGTTAATCAGAGTTCTGTCATACCACATGCTGAAAAACAAGCTCTTTGGTGCACACACAGCTGCTTTTTAGTTTAAAAAATCCTGATCTTATTTAAGAATGTCTTGCTGGGTTATAGAACAGACCAAATCCAAGAATTCCTGCAAGCATTAGTTTTTCTACAGCTAGTTTTGACAAAGTCTCTGCAAACTGGATGTCAAGTGGCTTGCTGAGGGGAAGAAAGGGAAAAGGCAATGGCAAGGTCACCTGGGTTTGGCTGTTGTTACCTGTCTTCAAGCAAACGTGGACCAAGAGATGACTCCATGAAGATGGAATCTTCTACAGAGTGGACGGCGTGCACCTGCTGCATAATCCTGCTCTCCTCGTCTGCTAACAGCAGGGCCCCCACCTCAGCTAGGGAGGCTCTTAACCTTTTCACACACATGCACAGTGCAGTTCATTGCATGGCTCAACAACAGCAACCCTCTCAAATCACAAAGCCCAGAGAATTTCTGATTTTTAGCCACCTAGCCTCTGATTCCTGTGCGGTTCTTAAAAACACAGTGCTTGGGGAAAACCAGAAACAAATCGAGTTTGTGCTTTTAATAAGCTAAGTAAAATGTATGATTTCATTTAGCTGAATGCCATTGCTTTAAGGACAAAGAAACCTGCTTAAGAAACTGGATTTGTCTTCCCACTCCATCTCCACAGCCTCAGCTCCCAAGTGTCCACAGTACCCTGCAATATTCCTGCACCATATGCAAATCAGCCATAAAACTGATGAGATCCCACTACAGCTGAGAACTCAAAGACTGTATTTTATCACTACAATGGTAGTTTGGGGTTGTTTCTTACTAAAAGGCTGTCAAATCCTTGTCTTCAGCTCTGTAAATGACAAAACTAATCTGTGTATGTAAAATAAATCGCTTGTAGGTAACATGATTTTACTAGATTACATGACAAGCTCTGTTGGATGGTACACAGTGCCTACTCTACTGTTGGATGAGTATTTGTATAACTAACAAGTCTCCTGTTTAATTTGGTTAATTCAAATGCCCAACTACTTCTATAATTTAAACTCCTATCCTGTAAATATGCAAATCAATGTTTAAATTGCAAATTAATACTTTTGCATTGCCTCATAAAGCACTATCTCTCACATCTAGATTTTCTGATTCCTATCTATAATTTGCCTTGTTCTGCACATGTCCATATTTAATGGTATGCAAGAAACTTGCTGAGCACGCTTCATCCTTCTAAAAACAATTAATATGTTCTCAGCCATGATAAAATCCTCTTGTAATTTCTAAAGGGAGACTAAATTGGCTTTGATCCCTATTCTAAGCCTAACAATAGCAGACTCTTTCATTTAAATAAGGAACTAATTCGAGACAGGGGCTTGTCTTACAGCATCAAGGAAATCTACTCTGAATGTCTCAGCCCGAAAATCCAAAGTTCAAAAATGCTTACTGAAATTCAGAACATTATGGATGTCTAACTGCTTCACAACTTTGTAAAACGTCCAATTTTTCTTCTTTGAATGTTCCTTATGCTGTCATAAAATGCATTTTTACAACTTTAATCTCTGATATTGTTTAGCTGCCATTGAAGGAACAAAAAAAAAAATCTGAGATAATAAAAAGGATCAGTATTTGTTTCTAGCGCAGGTTCTTTGACATGAAGTTGGCTACAGTGCACAACATTTTTCAATACACAGGGAAAAATTCTACTTTTTCAAAAAATAACATTCAAACTTTGTCTAGCTGTGCTTATGAAACTAATTTTCACCAGTGGTAGAAATTATTACTGCCCTGTTAGTAAGAGAGTAATCCCGAATTAGAAAAAAAGTTCTCTCCAAGGCTAAAACATCTACATAGATGTGCACTTATACACACACAGAGTAGTAGTCAGGACTCCATAAATGAAGCTGTATTTGAAGCTCCTGCTTATTAGTAATACGAATGATGTTTCAAACTTTCCAGACAGGTTGCTGTGTGTACTTAATCATACAATTAGTTCCACAAATATACAAAATTTTGCCTTTGGCACAAAATTCAGATTTTAATGCACATTTTGGAAAAAAAAAGAAAAAAAGGCATATTTTTATTCAACCTACCCTTAACAGTGAGTCAAGTATCTTGTCACTTGTTGAATAAGATCTTTGAAATCTGAACAGTCTTTTTTTCAGGAGACTCTAACAGCTCTGCTAAGAGGTTAACTGAGCATGCCTGCCATGGGTACACACAGAAAACTGCTGAGTTATGGGCCGATGCTGACACTTTTCCCTAGTTCAGCAGCAGAATAATTCCCAGGTCTGGGAAGGTTTATCCTTAAATACAGAAGTTCAAAACCACTCCTATAGTAACTTCCAAAGCATTTTAAAAGCACAGTGGTGAGGCCCACAGGCTGCTCACGTCGCTACTCCCAGCAGAACTCTAAGCAAGTTCATGTGGCAGCAGCAGCCTGCTCTGACAAAGGTTCTCATCATTAAATATAAGCAACTGAATTCCAAAAGCATCACGTAACCTGCATGAGCTGCTGCAGCTTCTCTTCAGGCACGTATTTTCCCAGGATGCAAACTAAGTCCAGCAGCTAGAATTTTCCCCCATGCATTAGTCATCTAAAATGTGAAAAGCTCAAAATGCATCTTAATATCCACAAAACCTAAAAATGGATGTAAAATGCCAATTCAATACACTCCGTTTAGAAAGAAATCAGGGGACACAGCTTTGCAAATTTCTATGCAGTCTTGGGCACTGAACAGCTTAGAGAAGGAGGAAAATAAATCAGCAATTTGTAATGTCCGGATGTCATTTTGAGGATGTCATTTAGCAATGTCCTAATTTGGGGGGACACCTAAATGTAGACATAGATTTCTGCAATTAGAATTAATGGCAATATACAAGTTTTGAAAAATAAACTGCATACACTGCACATAGTGAAAGGTAAATCCTGGGTTATATTCTTAGAACTTGCCCATTATTACAGGGAAATGCAATAATAATGTATTGTCTTTAATTTCACAGAAGGAGGGTTGTCACAGAAAGCAAAACCTTACTAAGAATTCCTGAAACAACCAGGTTTCATATGGAAGTAGAATTTCGCTTCAATTCCTCCATGTTTTAAAAACTTTAGAAGAAAAACATCCTCCAAGAAGTCTCCTTGCTGAACAACACAATTCTCATGCATTAGGATCGTCTTATTTTGAAATGAACTTAGTTGACAGAAAAATGCCACTACTGTACAAGCAAAAGGCAGCATGGATGATTTAAAACCAAGGGAAAAAAAAAGCCAAAAAGCCAAGCTCATCATTAAAGAAAGGGTTAGAATGACAAAAGCAGAAATCCTGCTTTTGGTAAAACAACGTAGTAAAAAGAGATTAGGTGTCAGCCAGCAAAATACAAGTGAACACCTAAAGGAAAGAACAAACTAAAGCTCTAAAGATACTACATGATATCAGCAAGTCTCATACATGTGTGTCCAGTGCTTTGAATGCTGTGTCTCCTTCCTCAAAGAACCAATCCAGTGTGACCCTGGGTAGTTCAAACCAACACAGCAATCTCCAAGCTGAACCTGCCTTTCTGACAGCCTGCAACCCTTGGGGGAACCTCTGAAGTTTGTCCACAGGAGAGAAACTGAGGGGGGCACGAACAGGTTTCTCAGTTGCACAGAGGCAATGTTCTTCCTTTAATTACTGCGGTGGGAATATTCAAATGTGATTTTATATCGTGCCATGGTAACAGTGTAGGGGTTACTTAGCAACAAAGGGTACAGGAAAAGGTCCAGTGTGAAAAATTTCAGTTTACCTGAAAAGCTTCCACAGCCTAAGGGAATAGGAGGGGATCAGGAGAACAAAGTACTCTCGAGAAACCTCCTTCACCCATCAGTTATCTAACTTTTGCCCAGCTATCTGACCTAATGGTAACCATCTGTGAAGGCAAAATAAGAAAAGTTATAGAAACTAACTGATTCAGAAAGTCCTTCTTGATCCAAATGCTTTCTCTAATCTAATCACACATCATTAGATGTATGATTTTTATCTAAGAAATCCATCTCTACCCTCCTATGCCTACAACTGGGAGCTATTCCCTCTTGTTTACAGGTATCCCAGCTCTCCCATACGTGCAGTTATGCAGCAGTTCATGTGCTGAATGGTAAATAACCTGCAGCAAGGTGTTTGGTTAAGGAGTTGAGATGAAGTGAGCATGCTGGAAACCTGGAACAAACCCTAGTGACTGAGAGACAAAGGGATTCTAGCAAATAATTCTTCTTTCTGGAGGGAACTATCTATGAGAAATTCTCCTCACCTTGAATTACAGACTTTTTAGGCAGTAGTGGATTCCTATGTTTGTTCCACATTCCCTAGTGATAGGTGTGGAATGACAGCATCCCAAACCTCAATAAAAGATTTCACCCTGAGACCCTGCCAGTATTTCAGAGGAATGAACTTCAATGTCTAATGCAGGACTCAAAAAAACCCCATACAACAGAACAACAAACCACAACAGCGAATGGAGCAACCCATACCAGTTCCAAAAAATGAAGATGTGTTAGAGGTGATTTCAGCCTCAATAATGAAGAGCTGGGATTTTTCAGTAGTGACTGCTCAATGAAGTTTTAGAGTGACAATATGCAAAGAGGTTGCTGTTTCAAGGGATTTCTGTCAATGGGATGACTGCTGTAGAACAGATGCAGCGTAAAGAGCCTCACTCATTCAGTCTTTCCTTCAGCTAATGAGTTTTCCACCCTTCCTTGAATTCTCACTCTGTGGTTAACACTTGTATGTTGGATTAAAGTGGTATTTGACAAGGATAAATGCTCAGTCCTGTAGGTGGGTGTATCAGCAGACCTCCTACGTGTGTGTAATTTGCATTTAAAGGAGACAGACACTCTGATGTGGAGCAGCTACATCTGAAACCTGTAACGAGTAGTAACACACACGGACCAGCAGCGTGTCAGGGTACTGCAACCATGGCCTTCAAATTAACACATTTACCATCTAAGCCTCTGAGAAGGCTGTGGATGATGGAACCACCGCACTGCACCAGTTGTTTGGTTTGAACTCCCATTTGCTAGGGTGTGATGACAAGTGCTGGGTGTTAGTAAATCCTGTGTGTCAAAAACTGCCTGCAGTACACACAGGACAAGCTATAGCACTGTTTTCAACGCTGAAAACCAGTTATCTCTCTTTACCAATTGTTTTTCCAAAAGTATCTGGAAATGCAAATGTTTAGGCATTTACCATTTCTCACATGTTGCATTTCATTCAGAGAGGAATTGGATGTTAAAAGATCTGGATTATTTTTTTTAACACAAAATGCCCACTCTTTGTGTAAATCAAGCATAACACACACACACACAGAAATTCTATGAACTCCCAAATATCAAGCTAGCAATTATAAACATGTAATATGTTACATGATGCTGCTGTAAGTCAAGCTGTGCCTTTTTGAAAGTATCTGTGTAACTGGGATCTAAAAGGCACTACCTCTAATCAATACTAAACAAATCTGCAATGTCTCAAGTGAGAAACATTACACAGATTTGTAGACACTACTTAGTGTCTATTGGCAGTTCCCTAAAAACACAGTCCTAATTCCTGCACAGTATTTCTGCAATCACAAAGAGCCTGAACCAACAACCAAATCGGTAATGTTTCAGAAAAATGACTGAACTAAGCTCAAAAGAACCTCCAAGGTAAACCAAGTTTGATAATTCTATGACAATTATTAAAGTATCGGCCTATTTAGTGGATATGGAGTGAAAAATCTGCAGTATATAAGGTTACCAATTGCTTTTTCAAAGACACCCTTTATTTTAAAAGCACACCTGGTACCTAGTAAATAAAGTTAAGGACCTGTTAAGAACTGCAGTGAAGAGTTTGTTCTTTACAGATTGCAGCAAGTCTGAGTTGAGGAAGTTCTGACAGATGCAAAATGTACACCTGTTGCAGGCGCACATACAGCGTAACCGGGCATGGCTGCGAAAACACACAGAAGGACAGGAGTTGAAATCTTGCTCATCAAATCAGGTGCACATTAGGACTGTGCCACAACCAAGAGAGAGATTTAGGAATAAAAGGTACATTTGAATGAGTAAGGAGAGGAGGAAAAAAAATACACTGGGGAAGAAAGGGTACAACTACAGCTGTGCAGAATTTAAAGGTTAGAGGTTCTACGTCTTGGACATTTTGGCATTACCACCATATCCAAATCTTAACAGCAAAGCACAAACATGAATGAAAATGCTTGTTGAATTTATACAAGTTCCCATAAAAGGGAAGCATTTAAAGGCTTCTGAGTATGTCTGCACAGCAATAGATAACACCCCTTTTTCAAAGGAAAGGAAGCCACATTTTCTACCACTTTGAATGCACTCTTTACAGGGTGAGCGTTGCCTCTATGTTTCCCACCCTACCAAACACACATGCTTGAAAACTAAGGGAGAAGCAGGAATATTGATATGACAGACATTTGGTCAGTGATACACTTTAGTGGTTTCCCAGTATTCCAGTGCTACAAAATGAACACAAGAGGAAAAAAAAAAAAAACCAAAAGCAAAAGTAAAGCTTTCCAGATATAATTCGGTAAATACAGTTTCAAATAATTAAAAATACCCTGTTATTTTGGGTGAAAGTGATATTAGTTCTATTTATTTTAAAGCAAATGTCAGCTGTCATACTAGACTCCATCTGCTGTAATATTTTTGTAGTTCATCACCATATTAAAAGCTTCACCCACCAAAAAAAGATGCAAAGTGAGTTTAGCAACAGTGAGATGTGTAGTGAAGGAAATCTGAGCTTAAGTATCTCGTACCTGAAGTCCAAAGGTGTTTATACAAAAATTCTATTAAAATTATAAGATTTATTAGATGAATGAACCGAAGCACATAGTAATAAACACCCTGAAAACAAAGAGTACTTTAAGCAGTGCACTGGGGGAACTGTTGTGCACTAAGGTGCTGTTGCTCGTAATCAGCTCTCAAGTTGAGCTACCAACAAGGATTACAGTACAACTCACTCATGAGTATCTCAAAAATACCAAGATATGAAAACTGATATACTTTTTGTATCCCAAATACGGACCAAACAGAACCCTATTTGTTGGAATTTGCACCATGAGCTGGATGAACTAGGGTATTCTTTAAAAAACACCTTAGCAACAATAGCTGAGACCGATTTCTGTGTTGGATATATGCCAACGTCCTCAATTTGAAATAAAGATTCCACTCAGGTCATTCATGTCTCTCTGTTGCTAAAGCTCAGTGAGGCAGTTCCATCCTGTGGCTAACGATGGCATGCAGTGAGTGGTGCTGTGTGTGACCATGCACATGGAAACCAGAACAGCTCCGGTACTTACGGGTACATTGCCATAGTTGTCAGCTTAACAAAGATATCCTTACTCGGCACATCAGCAGTATTACAAGTAAAGGCTTGGGGTGGAGGCATTTTGTGTTTTCTGCAGAATTCAGCAGGAGAAATACTATATTCCTGTCTAACTTCATGCAAGTCGGACTTGGCAGCTACCACTAAACATGGTATTCTGCTGTCCATGAAGTGCT
Organism: Callaeas wilsoni; assembly: GCA_013398955.1. Lineage (NCBI taxonomy): Eukaryota > Metazoa > Chordata > Aves > Passeriformes > Callaeidae > Callaeas > Callaeas wilsoni. Next base: position 14,527 of record VWPU01003136.1, read on the forward strand.
GCTGCAAATTTAAAGAAAAAAAAAAAAAAGTGAAAGAAACAGTGTATGACACATTCAGCCTGGAACAGGCTCTACTGAACTGGCTGCAGCAGCATTAAGATATACTCATGGCACCAAAGTCAGGCATTTCTAGAAGCAGAGTAGTTTACATAGAAAACTAGATGTTTGCTTTGTGTGAGTAACAGCAGTGCACCACTGCTAAGGCATCATGATATATAACCAGCACTTAGCAATCAAATGTCTTTTAAGCACTAGAACCAGTGTATAGCTCAGGTAACTGACACTGAATATCTAGTCAGTGAGAAGAAATATAAATGCAAAGGTTTGTAAATATAAACTCTACAAACCTTAAAAATCCTGGCACAGTACTCAAAGGATTTAGGATTACTGACATCATATACCAGGCAGACAGCATCGCATATGGTCTCAGCATCAGTTAAAAAGTCTGAGTCACTGACATCATGTAGCTGGAAAAAAAGATGGTTGCAGAGGGAGAAAATTGTCATTATGCAGTTAAAGGAATTTTGTAACTTGTCTCATGATTTTTATGGCTCATTTTTATGTATCCTTCAAACTAATGGACTGACAATAGGCAGAATTAATGAAAAAGAATAGTAGGAATTTACCATGCAGCCAGCATATGTGAGCTGTTAACTGCAAATCTGCAGGCAATCACCACCTCAGCATAAAAAGTGATATTTACTTTAAAACAAAGGCTTAGACACCCACAGAAACGGGCATTCATCCTACAGAAGAAAACCACAGAGCAGGACTAGATCTCAGAAAACAAAGAAAGAGAACATATTATCATAAAACAAAACTAGAATGGAACAAGACTTAAAGAACTGATTTCTCCCACTGAATACTAATTTTAGCCATTCTAATCACCCTATGTGACAGATGCTTCTGACTGAATAGACAGACTGACTTCTTATCATTTATCACATGCTATAATTTGATACTCTGCAGTGTAATCATAAATGGACTAGGTTTTGTGCAACTCAAGCCAAAGTTTCAAAAATAACAGGTCCTGAACAGGTTCAGCTAAATTATCAACAAAAAAACCCAGAAGATATCCGAGACAGAAAATAACTGGGGGGAATCCACGTTAAGAAGAAGAAGAGAGAATTAAAACTAGTTCGTTGTAGAAGCCTCTGAATAATTCACAGAATTTTAACATTAACCAGTCTTAGGCAAACAAGAATGAAGCAACCTTACCAGCAAGTATTTTTCCTGTCCATATACATAGACTGTGTTAATGGCATAGTAAGATTTGTGTTCTGCACGTATTTGCCTCTGTCTCTGAAAAGGCAGAATTTCATGTTAGACCACAGCAACTCTTCCCTTTAAGTTAGATTTGAACAGCTGGTTTATTCCACTTATTAATGAATGAAAATTTTATCTTTGGGGTTTTTTGAAAGGAAATGCATAGCTACAATTTATGATGTACAAGTCATTATTGCACGCGTCACTGCCAAAATAGAAGAAAACCAAAAAAACCCAAACTCCTCCTTAATAATTCTGTATTTCCTCAAAGAACTCTCCAAACTCAATAATAACCATTAAAGCTCTAAGATCAATTACTTCTGCTTTCTAATCTTAACTCAAGAGCATACATAGGTGAATATAGGCAATATGTATCTTACTATCAGATTTCTTCCAAGAAGAGCTTGAAGAACTCCACTTTTCCCACAGCCTTTCATTCCAACAACATTGCATCGGAAGACATTTCGCTGAGTCTGTTTTTTCTGGAGGTCTATCTTTTTATCTCTTGTCACTTTTGGAAAAACACAAATATTTTTCACAAGATGTAAATGCATGTATGTATGTGAAAACATGAAAATGCACACAAAATCATCTCTCAAAAATATTAAAGGTTTCGCTTGAGCGGAAAACGTAAGAGTAAATGAAAACAGATGAACCATTAAACAATTTACTCCTTAGTGTATTTCTAAATTTAAATTTCTGTGTTGTATCAAATTTTTATTACCTGTAATTGCTGATGCTTGAGATTCTTGTTCTGCAAGTATGGAGTACCCTAAATAACCCAGGTACTCCAGGCAACGCTGCACATCCAGGTACGTGGTTAGTCTGGCAGAGGGGACAAAAAGAACTTTCAGTTGTCACCATGTGTGGTACCAATTCTTTACAGCACTGAAACAATCCTTATCTCCTCTCTGCAGACTGACATGACAGAAACACTCCTGTGCTATGCAGTACTGAAGGACAAAACTCAGAGTAAATGGTGATAACTTCACCATCCTCCTGGTCACCAGAACTCTAGGAAGGCAGTACTTGCTGAGGCCCATCAACCCACACTCTATTTTCTTATCTCCCCAATCAACGTTTTTCTCATTTTCTGTATTTTAAATTGGGAAAAAACCCACCTCATTATCAAGCACTACTTTTCAAAGCATCTCTAAGGGGTAGAACAACAGCAATAACATTTCAACAGGGATCACAGGGATTTCCAAATTTTGAAGAGGCACTTCTTCACTGTTAGCACTAGATACTGGCCAAATCCTGAACAGGTTATAACAATGGGCTGAAGATCAGGCCACTGGATGGCTACAAAAACTTGACTGCTTGGGTCAAATTTCAACTGTTAAACTTCTACTCTTTCCAATAGTTTTTTAAGAGGAATCTACAAACACATGATCATACCCAAAGTTCTCAGCTACTAAAATGTCCTGTATCACACTTACGTCCACTGCGAGAGAAACCCTTGGTATGTGATCCATCCTCTTTCATTTGTACAAACTGTGTTGTTCACATCAGGTCCCCATGGCATGTAAGGGAAGACTTTGAATAAATCTTTCAGTTCATCAGGAGATAAAGCACAGTCTCTATCCTGAAACAAAATACAGTATCAGACATAATTTAATTCATGTTTTCTTGCTGTACACTTGCAAGATATAGGAAACTGAGCTTATTTCTTTTTAATCATTGTTCTTTCCTTGTTATTTAATAAGATTAAATGTATGAGCTAGTTAAAAACAATTTGGTACTACAGCTAAAACTGCCAACTCTCCTTGTAGACAATCATAAGCTGCAGGTTACTTCTGACTCCATAGGTTAAGCTAAAGCCAGTTTCTGAATAAAATGACATCATTATAAAAACACATTTTTGTTAGCTAAACTCCTGACAAACCAAGGCTCTTGAGGACACACAGACACACACTCAAATTAAATGCTTACCAAATCATGTTTATCAAAAATACTTTGAAGAAACAAGTATGCATGATGATTTAGTTCTGTTGTGCAGTCAGGGGGAATTTTTAGGCTGTTTATTGAAAAGAAAAACAAATACAAGAAGCATTATTTGTTTATGAAATGCAGAATATCAAAACTCAAAATACATACTTTATTAATTATAATACTTGGTATCTGACCTTGGCACCTAACTTTAATAATTTATCTTCACATAGATCAAAGCACATACTTTTCATTAGAAATTCTAAAGTGCTGAGTGAGTGCCTTTATATTATACAATATATAGCTCTATAGTAATCACATTTTTGTTGGTTTGCTTTGTTTTTGTACTTTGGGGTTTAACAAAAAATGATGCAGCTACATTTTTTAATAGAAGCCACAGAACTGGTCAATTTCTTAACTTTTTAATTTGGGGATTTTCAATAGGTCTCAAATGCTATGAAAATACTGACAAGTCTTTTAGATTTTGATGCCACATACAATAAGCAACTGCTCAGATTTATGTTCCAGTTTTGCAGTAAGAGTTTTTCTGCCACCTTTCTTCTAAACAAAGAGAATAGAACATGCTTTGGCACAAGGGAGTTCTTCCTTCGTGTTGTTCAGTCACATGAAGGTTTTGGCTGGGTGGCCATAAATTAAGGCAGGTCCTTGACGTACCAATGTGTTAAATAAACACACCACAATAACCCTTTCCTCCTGCCGAGGCAGGAGCAGCACAGACTAAGCTCAAGCTCAGAAAGCTGAAATAAGAGGTACATACGGAGGGAACAAGTACTCTGGTGTAAGCTCCAAGTCATCGTCGTAGCCAAAGCGACGCAGAACAGTCCAAGTTGTCTCATGCCTTCCTCGCTGAATGAAGAGTGTGTGTAGAAAAAGAAAACCTAAAAATCAAAAATGGTGAAATCTTAAGGCCCTGAAATGATTTACCTGCTACAAGTGTTTTCAATAGAATCAGTATCAGACTTGGAAACAAAAAAAACCCAAAATACACATTCAGATTTTAAACCTCCTGGGTGATATTACAGCATTATCTACACAGACTGAACATTCAGAAATCATGTTATTTGTAAAAGTGTTCTCCAAGAAACTGTTTCCTTCAAACAATCCCCTTGGTTTTCTGTTGTTGTTTGCTTTTTCCAGTACCAGCACTCTACAGCTCTATGAAAATAAACTCAGTATTTTCAATAATTTAAAACAGAAAGCTTTAGCCTGGAGCAGCCTGCAGAAGGGTCTCATGGAAAACTGCTTTTAGTTTTCTTGTATCAAAATAACTGGGTAGGATTCTTGCTTAGCACTTCCCAAGGCTTAAAGAAAACAGAGATATCAGTGTTTAGTAAGCTCAGCTCTTGCAGTCTGAAAATCAACACAGAGATCACATTCCAAAAGACCACCCTTTTCAGGTAAGAGTGATTATCAACTGTATAAAGAAACGTCTTTTAAGAGTTAAATAAGACTCACCTTTTAATGTCAATCCATTATCTGCAACTCCATCACTCAGGTTTTTCCTGACTACATTCTTTACGTCTTCCAAAGCTTGAGGTGCCAGAGGTGTATTAAAACAAATTCTCTAACACAAAACCCAAAAATAGCATGTTAGGACCACTGGCTACTGAGCAAGACAAACAGCAAGTCATGAACGAGATACAGCCTTAAACATTCTGATAAGCTGGTTAAGGACAATCCAATTTCTTAGTGGAAATAAAGGTGTACAAATAGCATTTTATTTTTAAGTACATTAATAGATTTTTAAATTTTGCTCAAACTCTAACAGTGGTTAGAAATAAAAATAATTTCATTTCTGTTTTTACAAATCCATTCCTGTATGCCGTACTTGAGACTGAGTATTTAGGCCTGATTCCCTCACAGTTCACCTTCCTATTAGTTACTCAAAACCAATCACTTGTTTTTTGAGAATTATATAGTCCACCTTTAAGCATGCTGGAAAGGTAAGAGAGGTACCTGAAAGAAGTTGAGCTCTGCATCATTGAGAGTACCATCATTGTCTTGATCAGAAATTCTAAAAATGCGAGTCAGTGCTTTAATACAGGCAGGTTTCATCTAAGGAATAAAAGGAAGTTCAGTATCTTTCCAGGCTTGAATATAAAAAGGCTACACTGAATGACACCAGGCAGCTCAATCACATGGAAGCACACACTAGTCTTCATTTACAGTTTCAGAACAGAGACATTCATTCACACGTACACAAAAGTAAAATGCAAGAGGAAATAAAAAATTGACTTAGCAAATTTATATCATAAATTTAAAGCAATTATTCCACATTAAATGTTTTTCTATTCAATTATTAGAAGAATCTCAAGCTCTTCACAAGCTGAAGGTGGCACTACTAAGTTATTAAAAAGAATAAAACTCAGTTCTCTAAATTCAGACTTACTGCTATAGAAAACTTTGAGAAACAACTAAATAATTTTTTTTTCCCCAAAACATCTTTTGGTGGGAAAAAAAACCCAACACCTTTAAATCCCAGTGCTTTGCAAAACTAAATAGGTCTAGAACTACAGCCAGCTCGCTTCAAACATCAAATACTGAAAACCTTCACAGGGCTCATTCATCTACCAGGCAAAGCATTGAGCATATGGACTATCTCTAGGACAAAAGAACTGCTAGGATACCTTCCAAGTGAAGGAAAACAGACACTGGTAATTCTCTCCCAACAACTACCGTGATGACGGACTCTTCTCTTCACAGAGGTCACACAGATTGCATAGAGATTGGTTTTGGAAAACCAAAAAGATTTCAGCACAACAATTTTATCACAACATTACTAACTCACATAGATGATTCTGATGGAAGAAATCAAAACAGGGTTATTCTCTGATTCTCTACTTAACAAAGTATTTACGGCCGAAGCAACTTTCCTACTTCCCAATACTAAATGGATACAATTAGAGATTCTATTTGTATTTGCCTAGGAAATTGTTATTTTAAAAAAACCATACTCCTTCATAATACACTCAGCTAACCACCTGATACCTAAAAACCAGCCACATCATTTGTTCCTTATCCCTTTCGCCAAAGTTTCACAAGATTCTCAGAAAAAAAAATTCTCTTCGATCAGGCCAAGTCTACAGTGTTTTCCCTGAAATAAATGGAGTTACTGTGAAATGTACATCTAAAGGAGAACTGAAGACATAATTTGGGTCACATTACATTTGGCTCAAAGCCATTAGCAAAGCTTCTCGTTTCACTCAGCAGTTCACACGGGCAACAAAAAACTGCCTTCACTGCTTTGAACGAAGGGGAAAGACAGCTCAGGTTAGAACATCACAAAACAACCCCCGTGGTTCTGGGATGCAGTGCCTGACGTTTGGGGTGGGGTGCTGGTCACAGAACACACTAAGAGATGCAAAATCCACCGAAAAGGAAAGAACACGAAAGTGATTCACTCCCCCCAAATTACTTGCTCTGAGAATCTATGGATAAATACCTCTTTCTCCTCTGGGCAATAAAGAGGACCTGTAGGATGTAGAACAGCTTTCTGTGCGTAATAAAATAGCTCAGATATATTCTTCAAGTTTTTGGCTGAACACTGAAAGAGAAATCCTCACATTGATGAGCTAGTTTCTTGACTACTTGGCGATTTCTTCTGAAATTTAAGTAAGCATCAAATTTTTAAAGACTGAGCCCCTCCTGTCGGTACAGGGCTGGTTTGGAAAAAAGACATGCAGCCCCTGTACCTGTTCAATTAATTAACAAATTAACAAAGGAGGTTTCACTACAATTTGCTGTCATACCAAGAACAGAAATCAAAAAGTTGTATCTACTTTGGGAAAAACAAAAAGAAAAAGAAAAGAGACATATCCACACACATTGAATCATTTTTGAATACTCTGCAGACATCTGCCTGGCTTAATATTAAAGTTAAAACCCTTGTTAAAGGCAAGTATGTGAGGAGGCTCTAATATTAGGATTTGACAGTAACATTTCATTATACAATAGTGTAATCTTCCCTAAAGAAAGATAACATATAAACTCACTATTATAATTACTCATGTTTGAAACACTTAGTTTGGAAAAAAAAAGAATCCCTTTTTCTGCTACAGAGTTGCCAAACATGCTTGGCAAGAATGTACTTTTTGTTACTTGCTTTAACTTCAGAAAGTCTTGCATACCTCTACACAGGTTTCTATCTCTGTATACTGATTCATAATGGGAAGGATAGTTTCCATACTGCTGTACTCCACCAGATCAGACTTGTTTCCAACTAATATAAGAGGCAGCCTAAAAACAAAAAAATATTAAGAGCTTTAAAGATAGATGCATAAAAATATGTATCTCAATTTAGCATTTTATGTCCCACCAGAAACCACTGTATTATTTTCATGCTGTAATTAAATACCACTGGAGGCAATGGGCAAAACTAAATGACAGCAGCTTAAATAAAATGTTTTGATATACACTTAGACAGAAATGTACTTCTTGTTGATTCTACAAAACCCATACATTTAAATACAATGGCAACTAATCACATTGTTATTACCCAAACCGGCACCAGTGGAAAAGCTATACAGACCCTAGAGCCAAAGCTATTATACCACAGCAAATATAAACACACCTGGTAAAAGCTGCCCATGAAATTCAAAATAAATAACATTGCTGGTACATGTAACAGACCTACATACTTCAAATCTCTTGCTGCTTGGACTTCTTATATAAATTTAAAGTTTAGAATTTGATTTTCTTAAACAATTAACATCCTCAACACTGTTCACTGACACCCATCGATGTGCAGCCTAATTCACACTTCTCATCTTTACTTAAGCACCTGCTATCTTTGTCTGTCCTTTCATTGATGAGAGGAATCCATCGACTCGTTACCTAAAGTGGGATTAAAAACAGACATGAAAAATATATACTCAAATTAAATATGACTGAACTGTGCACAAGTTTCACTACAACTGCTACTGCTTCTTTCCCAAAAAGGCACATACTGACCCACAAAGGAAGAAACAGAAATGGGAGTTGATTAATGAGCAACTTTCTCAGACAAGTGAAATGACTGAAAACTCATATGTTGGAATGGAGCAGAAGCAAAACCACATCTGTTCATTCTCTTAACAACTGATCTCAAACTCCATCTCAGGCATTTAAAATGTCTAATCCAGATTTCAGCTTGACATCAATTAACAGTGCACAAGTTACACCTCAAGCAATAATGGGATAAAATGTGTTACTGTACCTTATCTATAGAATTCTTGTTGTTAACAGCATAGACTATACAAATCACATTTGCCTGAAATGAAGAGAAAGGAAAGGCATGGAATTCCACTGCTCAGAAACCCCTGAGCAACAGAGACGATTAAAGACCATATGTAACAACATCAGAGTAAACTCACTACAGAACTCTGTTCCTTGGAGCCTGAACAACAGATTAAAACAAAGAACTTATAGGGTGAGTAGTGCCAAAAAGCCTGTCTTGCAGTGTGACAGTCACAGCTTGTGCCTGCAGAGACCTGTGCCACCAGGAAATCCAAACTGAAGAGTCTTAATGTGCAGCCTCCACTGAAGCACCAACTAAATGCCAGAAATGGAACACAACACCATGACAGACTGTGTGGAAAATGTGCAAAGGTGCTCAGAAAGAACTGAAAATAGGAATCAGAAGGGATGACAAAGTCACCAAGAAGCCTGTGCTATTCATAAATGCAATAGTACCATGTGACAGAAAGAAGCAAAATGGATCTTTTCAGGGTGGGATTATTTATACAAAATTGGATTGCTGATTAAAGGATATTTAGGGTGTCCTTTCACTTGGAAGGACAAAGCTTAAGCTCAATTCACCAACACAGTACCAGTACCTACTTTCTTAATTTAAGATTTCTTAAATAGATATATCTTTCCTATAGCACAAGTCACAAAACAAAACAGAAAATGCCAAGCAAGAAAGGTTTTTTCCTTCCATTCAAACTGAAGCCCATCTAATGCAGAGAACTTCAAAAGAAAGATTTCTTCCAAAACTATTTTCTAGCAAACACTAAAATACACTTACCTGTGATATTTCATGGTAAAGCTGCTCATCACTTTGCTCTGCTTCTGCATTCAATAGAAGAAGTTATTCATTAATACCAACATTTTTGCAAACAAAATAAAAAACTTCTGAAACTCAACTAGGGTATTTCAGAATGCTCATGAGACAGCTTTGTCAAAGTCTTGTTATTTAAACTTCTTTTTATAAAATACTCTAATGATTGCTCCTTCCAAAACAATAATGAAATTGGTCCATTAAATTGTAAGACAGAAACAGTCTGTTGCACACCAATTTTTTACAGCTATTTTGAAGAGGAAGAATTCTATTTGTACACAGGTTCTCTTTGGAAGAAGTCACAGTTTGCACTCTTCTACATTCTCAACAGCCCCTTCCTTCTATAACGTAAACTTTTACATCAGAATATGACATATGTTGATCTTATTACAGTGGTGATTATTTTTTTAGTGATACCAAGCTTCTGTTAACTGAATCTATGAAAAATTCATTCAAAGTCACTCCACATAAATTTAAGGTCAACAACAACAACAACAAAGTATTATTTCTTTTTCCAGGTGGTTAAACACATCAAAGAGATTTCCTCAGCAGTGATAGAAGAGACAAGACAGTAAGGTACCTGCTAACATGGCCTAACTCTTGATTTCCACTGTAAATGGCAGAAGGGTTTTTCTAGCTGTGCAACAGCTGCACAGACTTATGATAGCACATGAACCTTCAGAGTGACCCTATTTATCTATTCAGTAATAAGATTAAAATACAGGAAAAAAATACAAAAGACTAAACTGACACAAAATTATGAGGTGTCCTAACTTAGAAATTCAGAAAGTTTCTGCTTTAGGCTTCTCCCACCTGTAGCTCTGCTCCCAGACCTGACTGTGACAGGGGCTGTTGAGACAGACAAACAATTCCACAGCAAATCAGGATGGTATTGAGCAGTCCCTACCTGAATAATCCACTATGTGGGTTGGCACTCTTTCAGGAGTAACATCGGCTGGAATGGTGATTTCTTCAGCTCGGGGTGGAACCTGGGGTTGAAAGGAACAGCAAGAAAGAGCCTTTCAAGATAATCCAGACAGTGAAAAAAGTCATATACTATAATACAGCTGCCATTTAGTCAGCTTTAACAGAGCAACTAATACTAGTTGTTCAAGCTGTTTAGTTATTCCAGTACTTTTGGTTTTTATTTGTTTGGTTTTCTTTTTTTTAAAGTACTGAAAGTGACTGCTACCTTCTCATTCTTTACTAGTCTAGTTACTGCATAAGGAACTTCCTGCATGCTTTGCAGAAAAGCAATGCTGTTAAGGGATACATTCAATGAATGCTTCTATAAAACTCAAATCCACTCTATCCAACACCTAAACAAGAATGACAGACAAAATACAAGGGTCAATTTTTACACAGTTGTAACCTGACAACGTCCTTGCTTCTGACAGCGCTAAATTCAGAAAATCCTGCAAAGCAAAACATGATGCTAATAACAGCTTATTCTGAAAAATGCTGTAAACTCTGACAGCCCTTTTTCCCAGAGAACACTAATCCATATTCAGGAACAATCAACTTTAACCTAATTTTAATGAAAATCTCCTGCACAGATGTTTCCTGCCTTTCACCTGTTGACACTGAACTTTCATGATACTTTACTTTTAGTAAACAAGGAAAAAAGAAGAGTCAATCACCACTAGAATGTCTCTGTAAAGCTTTAGGTTCTGCTCAGATCTTCCTCAAGAGTGATGACTGGTAACACCCTGTATATTAGACACTTTCAAGCCTGAAGTGTCTGTTAGACCCCATCGTGTTGCTCTGATGTGCCTGACTGGCCTGAGGAACTGGGCAGGTCTCTTTCAGCAGCTTTTATAGGATGCAGTATTTTTGTAAAAGTTACTTCTGTATTTTCAGGGAGATTTTGTGTTATATATAAATTGTGTTTTTTCTCTACACATGAATTTAAATAAATATTCTAGGTTATACTGCAGGAAGAAGCTGAGAAGTGAACAGAGGACTACAACTCACTACATACACTAAGAAGCAACCTGCCAAAGGAACAGGTCCCTGAGCACTTAAAGAACAGGAACGGGACCTCCTTTTTACCTGCAAGGTTAGGAACTAAATTCAATTATGTTAACAAAACTCAGTTATGTTTACGATCCAATCTTGACTCCTGAACAGTGGTAACCTACTGATTTGCATTAAACCCAGAGCAGAGTAGATTCAAAGAGCAGCACATGATGTCTATTTTAAGACCCGGGATCAGAAGAAATAAACATTCATGTTTATATGTAAAAAGCTTAACTGTTTGCAACAGCTATGGTTCTTTTTATGGTGCAAAGAAAACTATAGGCTGCTTTTTTAAAGGAATAATACGTAGAAGTAGCTTTTCCTGCAGTTTTTACTTCAAGAGTCACTAAAACATTCTTCAAAGACAGAAGTAAAGGCAATGTCTTGCTTACTTACAAAAAATGGCTAAGTATAAGTTATACAGTGTGATTTTTAATCCCTCATTCTCAATTATTTTGTATTCTACTTGCTCTTTAAATGCAACACCCCCCAAAAAAACCTGCTGGTCTTGTCTCTTTCAGCACCTTCCCATTTATGTGTCTCTCATGTTGAAGTATGCTGCCAGTTTGGACCAATTACAGCTCCTTAAAAAACCTACCATTCATCACATATAAAACAATCAGCTTCATTAACAACACGGAAAATAAGAAAGGAACTTAGATAAAACTTAAACTTCTAATCTTCATGCAGAGATATATTTAAACTAACTTACATCACTCTTCCTGAAGTCATCTTTGCCGTTTTAAACTTTATTTTGTTTTTCAAGATTACTTTAAAGCAGAGTCTATTAACTTATTCTATGACAGGATAGAAATAAAACTTAGAAAACAAATAAAAGTGCTCTACCTCTTCTGGGAATTCCTCACTGACAAGAGACATAATTAGTGATGTCTTCCCAACTCTGGCTGCAAAAGCATTAAAAACAGATATTAGATAATTTGTTTTGTTACATTCAATAGTTGCACCCCATCTTAAAATGGGAAGATTTTAAAAACATTTTGCAGTTCACCACATTAAAAGCTTTTAAGTTGTTGTTTAATCATACTAAATATGGATGACAGCAATTCTCTCATAATTCTTCTATTGTAAAATCTTGGGATCCGTCTCCCACTTCCGCATTTCCTCCAGGAGGGAAGAGAATTCTGCTCTGCCTTACACAAAAGAATTACCAGGTTTTAACCTTAACACAGAACACTTAAACAAACAACAAATAATCAAAACAAACTAGAAATATTTTACTACAACTTCAGAAATAGAAACAAAGAAAGCACACAGAAAAGTATGTAGAAATTAACTGTTTTTATAGTATTCTTGATATGATGATTTCACTTTAGTCCTAAAACACCAAGGATGAGAGCTGGGCAAGAGGATATGAACAGTCTCCAGGACTCGGACTATTTTTAAAGAGCAAGAGCTTAATCCCTTTGATACAAACGAGCTGTCCCTCACTAGAAGTGAAAAATACCCCAAACGACCATTCCTTCTAAAGTCCCAGTTCTCTTAATCCATGATGATCATCTCTGCTTCAATACTCAACACTATTCAAATAAATGACTTTGTTTACCTGCAAAGTTCACACTTCTGATATCACAATTTAATTGCCTGGTTTTGAGAAGCTCTAATGTGACCATTTAAAACCAAGAGTTGGTAACTTCTCTCAGTGTTCCACTCTCTCTAAACCCTTTCACCTGTGAACTTTCTGGTCCTCTGGAAGCCTTGTAAGAATATTACTGCTTTATTTGGTTTTGAGACATTCCTGAAAAACCAAAAAGTTCAGATTCAAATATCCTCTGGGAATGTCTATTTCCAAGAGCCCTCAATTCAAGCAAAAGCCAAGTTCACCCTGGGTGTAGCAGCACCTCTGCCAGCAGGAATGTGTCACCAGCCAAGGCACTGCTCACCACCAGCCAGAGCCTGTGTCACTGCTCCTACTGAAACCAGCGGGAAATGTCACCAGGGGACAGAAGGTGTTCAGCCGATACCACGGCACTCACACTTCTCCAGCTAACTGTATAGAATTCTGAATGTGGAAGAAGAAGAGGTATGACTGCACCACTGGCTGATTCTGTGCAGGAATTGGAGTTACTGAACTGATGAGCCAGTCAGAGTACACTCAACTTATCTAGGTCTATTTTTGGTACAGTAACGTGTTCTGACACCCAGAAATAAAACCTTCTCTTTAAGTTACCACAATGAAGAGTAGTTGTAACAAAATTATGAAAAGCAAAAAAAGCTACTCTGGGGAGGAAGATTTCTGTTTTCCTTACGGAGAACAACTGAAAACTTTTCCCCAGTGGTACTCCCTGCAGAGCAGCAGGTTGCAGGTTTCCTAACAGCAAGGCAGCTGTGTTTCCATCAAAGATACTCACGTGAGCTAAAATCCTAACTTAAACTGCCAGGCAACCTCCTGCATCAACTACATCTTAAGTTTCACTCTGACAGAATCAAAAGAGCTTGAGAAGCTCTCCTGTTTCCACAGGGAAAAAAGATGAGTGCTGTCCTTATAAGTAAGTAAAGTTACTAATGAGTGAAAACAGTGATGTGTATTTTGCACCTGACCAAGACAGTTCTAACTTGAAACAGCGGTAAAACTGGCTTTGCAGATAGAGAAACCCACTTCTTATGTCTGAAAATAGAACATTATGTGTTGCTGGTAAGTAAATGTTCAGTATTTAGAAGCTCTTGATACACTTTCTAATGTCCTTGAGTTTTATGAAAATCCATAGGTTCAAGTGCAGAGATTTGGGTTATTTTGTTCAAATCTAGGTCAACCCTCTGTCTTTCCCAATCTGTTTATAGTCTTAGAAATAACAGCCTAAACAGTATCAGCTGACTGGGATGAAGGAAAGTAGCACAGCACTTTATGATAATTAACTTTTCTTTTTCCTCATCTATAAGTCTTTTACATCATGCTGCATAACATGCTGAACATATTCTGAAAATTACTGGCTATTAAAAATGGATGTTTGCACCCTGGATACGAGGACTAAACCAAATTAAACCTAAATTGGGGACCAGTGGGGATGAAAAAGGCTGAGTTTTGGAACAGGCTTACCACAATGAGTTCTTGGCGTATTTCAGATTCCGACCCCGACGGTCTGCTGTCACCATCTAACAAGCTTTACATGGTCTGGGCTAACTTGTGGTTTCAGACTAATAAATATACATGAGACACATACACAAAGCAGCACTGACACTATAATTGACAAGTTTTACCAATTTGTAAAACAAATTTCTCCCTCCTCCTCACTACAAGTCAAACACAAGTGTAACACAGAGATGCTCACGATCTCTCATGTGTGCCATGTACTACACATTGCTTTTAAGAGAGCTGTATCTTTAAAATTCCCATCTGGACACATGGTGAACCTTGTTGCCAAAACAAAGCACCTGTTACACCTGTGCTGAAACCACTGCACAGAGCCAGCCCAGAACACAGCCCTGCCAAAGGCAGTCAGGTAAATCAGGCATGTACTCTAAAGAGGAATTAAACTGTGTATTCGAAGGCACCAATTGCATGCAAAACGAACCAAATACAACCTTAATGAGTTAGCTCTTTCTGCACAGTGACAGCTCCCTCAGGATTCCTCCCTAGGAAAGTCACAGAGAGCCTTTCCATGCAGTACAGACAGAGCCAACCTGCACTATAAAACAACTGCATAAACTGCACCATAAATATATATGAGGCATTCACTCCTCAGGAAAGCTTTGTCAGTAGTACCACATTCTTAGCATAACCAGGTAATTTTACTAATAACACTTGATAATTACTCTGTATTCCTTCCCCCTGAGGAACTTAAGCTCGCTTTGCAAACTAACAGAATCTCCTTGCTGTATTTATACCGGTGAGAAGCTGAGCCTCTGCAAGCCTTGTCAATTATTTGGGTACCTAAGCGTGAGCTTCAGGACACAATTTTAGGAACACACAAAAAAATCCAGACCTGCAGTACCTCTGGCATGCACCTACGTGTGTGCTGTTTATCCAAGGTCACGCAGAAAGCTAAAAGCAGAAAAAGGGATCTGAACTCCCTGGCCCTGTCCTGGCCACAAACCCACAACACCCGAGCTATAACCACTAGGAGCACATCAGGCCACTGATTTCCAAAGTCAGTAAATGGGAAACGTGCAAGTGTGATTTTCACAGGCGTACAAAAGAAAAAAGGGGGGAAAAAAAAGAAAAAAGAAATAAAGGGAAAAAAAAAAAAAAACAAACAAAAAATTAAAAAGAAAAGAAAAAGAAAACCAAAAGTTTAAACAGGCCGTGGCCAAATACCGGGCAAGAATTTCACCCCGGTGTCATCTCCACGGACGTCCAAGCCGCACAACTCCACCGAGTGCCGGCCGTGCTCGGTGCCCAGCGCAGGGAGCCCAGGGGCTCCGGGCCCGCGCTCCGAGCGCTCACGGCGAGCCCACCCCGACCCCTGCCCGCCCCGCCGGGCCGGCGCTGCCCCGGGCTCCCCGCCCGGGCCGGGCTGAGCCCCGCGGCACCGGGGCGGTGTGACAGCCGG